>JAQOOB010000077.1:0-105301 GCA_029721495.1 Citrus inodora | reverse complement strand
GGCTCGGAATGGGGCGAAACTTTGCGTGCCCCCTCCGTGTGCCAAAAATTGGCCGCGGGCAAAGCCGCGGCCAAAAACGAGTGCCTGAAGTCCGGGGGCCCCAAGTTCGTCCAGTGGAAAAATGCCCAAAAAACGATGGGGCTATAGCCTTGGGGGTGTAGGGCTGGCGAAGTTCGTCCGCCGGACTCGGAATGGGGCGAAACTTTGCGTGCCCCCTCCGTGTGCCAAAAATAGGCCGCGGGCAAAGCCGCGCCCAAAAACGAGAGCCCGAAGTCCGGGGCCCCAAGTTCGTCCAGCGGAAAAATGCCCAAAAAACGGGTGGGTCTATAGCCTTGCGGCGTGGGGCTGGCGAAGTTCGTCCGCCGTACTCGGAATGGGGCGAAACTTTGCGTGCCCCCTCCGTGTGCCAAAAATAGGCCGCGGACAAAGCCGCAACCAAAAACGAGCCCCCGAAGTCCGGGGGCCCCAAGTTCGTCCAGCGGAAAAATGCCCAAAAAACGATGGGCTATAGCCTTGGGGCGTGGGGCTGGCGCAGTTCGGCCGCCGGACTCGGAATGGGGCGAAAACTTTGCGTGCCCCCTCCGTGTGCCAAAAATAGGCCGCAGGCAAAGCCGCGCCCAAAAAACGAGCGCCCGAAGTTCGGGGCCCCAAGTTCGTCCAGCGGAAAAATGCCCAAAAAACGGGAGGGCTATAGCCTTGGGGTGTGTGGGGCTGGCAAAGTTCGTCCGCCGGACTCGGAATGGGGGTGAAACTTTGCGTGCCCCCTCTGTGTGCCAAAAATTGGCCGCGGGCAAAGCCGTGCCCAAAAAACGAGCGCCTGAAGTCCGGGGCCCCAAGTTCGTCCAGTGGAAAAATTCCCAAAAAACGATGGGCTATAGCCTTGGAGCGTGGGGCAGGCGAAGTTCGGTCCGCCGGACCTCGGAATGGGGCGAAACTTTCCGTGCCCCCTCCGTGTGCCAAAAATAGGCCGCGGGCAAAGCCGCGCCCAAAAACGAGAGCCCGAAGTCCGGGGGACCCAAGTTCGTCCAGCGGAAAAATGCCCAAAAAACGGGTGGGCTATAGCCTTGCGGCGTGGGGCTGGCGAAGTTCGTCCGCCGGACTCGGAATGGGGGCGAAACTTTGCGTGCCCCCTCCGTGTGCCAAAAATAGGCCGCGGTCAAAGCCGTACCCAAAAACGAGCCCCCGAAGTCCGGGGCCCCAAGTTTGTCCAGCGGAAAAAATGCCCAAAAAACGATGGGCTATAGCCTTGGGGGCGTGGAGCTGGCGAAGTTCGTCCGCCGGACTCGGAATGGGGCGAAACTTTGCGTGCCCCTCTCCGTGTGCCAAAAATAGGCCGCGGGCAAAGCCGCGTCCAAAAACGAGCGCCCAAAGTTCGGGGCCCCAAGTTCGTCCAGCGGAAAAAATGCCCAAAAAAACGGGAGGGCTATAGCCTTGGGGTGTGGGGCTGGCGAAGTTCGTCCGCCGGACTTGGAATGGGGCGAAACTTTGCATGCCCCCTCCGTGTGCCAAAAATTGGCCGCGGACAAAGCCGCGCCCAAAAACGAGCGCCTGAAGTCCGGGGGCCCCAAGTTCGTCCAACGGAAAAAATGCCCAAAAAAACGATGGGCTATAGCCTTGGGGCGTGGGGCTGGCGAAGTTCGTCCGCCGGACTCGGAATGGGGCGAAACTTTGCGTGCCCCCTCCGGTGTGCCAAAAATAGGCCGCGGGCAAAGCCGCGCCCAAAAAACGAGAGCCCGAAGTCCGGGGCCCCCAAGTTCGTCCCAGCGGAAAAATGCCCAAAAAACGGGTGGGCTATAGCCTTGCTGCGTGGGGCTGGCGAAGTTCATCCGCCGGGCTCGGAATGGGGCGAAACTTTGCGTGCCCCCTCCGTGTGCAAAAAATAGGCCGCGGGCAAAGCCGGCGCCCAAAAACGAGGCGGCGCCGAAGTCCGGGGGCCCCAACTTCGTCCAGCGGAAAAATGCCCAAAAAAACGATGGGCCTATATCCTTGGGGCGTGGGGCTGGCGAAGTTCATCCGCCGGACTCGGAATGGGGCGAAACTTTGCGTGCCCCCTCTGTGTGAAAAAAATAGTCCGTGGGCAAAGCCGCGCCCAACAACGAGCGCCCGAAGTCCGGGGCCCCAAGTTCGTTCCAGCGGAAAAATGCCCAAAAAACGATGGGCTATAGCCTTGGGGCGTGGGGGCTGGCGAAGTTCGTCCGCCGGACTCGGAACGGGGCAAAACTTTGCGTGGCCCCCCTTCCGTGTGCCAAAAATAGGCCACGGGCAAAGCCCGCGCCCAAAAACGAGCGCCCGAAGTCCGGGGCTCCAAGTTCGTCTAGCGGAAAAATGCCCAAAAAATGGGTGAGCTATAGCCGTGGGGCGTGGGGCTGGCGAAGTTCGTCCGCCGGACTCGGAATGGGCCGAAACTTTGCGTGCCCCCTCCATGTGCCAAAAAATAGGCCGCGGGCAAAGCCGCGCCCAAAAATGAATGCCCGAAGTCCGGGGCCCCAAGTTCGTCCAGCGGAAAAAATGCCCAAAAAACGATGGGCTATAAGCCTTGAGGCGTGGGGCTGGCGAAGTTCGTCCGCCGGACTCGGAATAGGGCGAAACTTTGCGTGCCCCCTCCGGTGTGCCAAAAAATTGGCCGCGGTCAAAGCCGCGCCCAAAAACGAGCGCCCGAAGTCCGGGGCCCCAAGTTCGTCCAGCGGAAAAATGCCCAAAAACCGATGGGCTATAGCCTTGGGGCGTGGGGCTGGCGAAGTTTGTCTGCCGGACTCGGAATGGGGCGAAACTTTGCGTGCCCCCTCCGTGTGCCAAAAATAGGCCGCGGGCAAAGCCGCGCCCAAAAACAAGCGCCCGAAGTCCGGGGCCCCAAGTTCGTCCAGCGGAAAAATGCCCAAAAAACGGGAGGGCTATAGCCTTGGGGTGTGGGGCTGGCGAAGTTCGTCCGCCGGACTCGGAATGGGGCGAAACTTTGTGTGCCCCCTCCGTGTGCAAAAAATAGGCCGCGGGCAAAGCCGCACCCAAAAACGAGAGCCCGAAGTCCGGGGCCCCAAGTTCGTCCAGCGGAAAAAATGCCCAAAAAACGATGGGCTATAGCCTTGGGGCGTGAGGCTGACGAAGTTCATCCGCCGGACTCGGAATGGGGGGAAACTTTGCGTGCCCCCTCCGTGTGTTAAAAATAGGCCGTAGGCAAAGCCGCGCGCAAAAAGGAGCGCCCGAAGTCCGGGGCCCCAAGTTTGTCCGCGGAAAAATGCCCAAAAAACGGGTGGGCTATAGCCTTGGGGCGTGGGGCTGGCGAAGTTCGTCCGCCGGACTCGGAATGGGGCGAAACTTTGCGTGCCCCCTCCGTGTGCCAAGAATAGGCCGCGGACAAAGCCGCGCCCAAAAACGAGCGCCCGAAGTCCGGGGTCCCAAGTTCGTCCAGCGGAAAAATGCCCCAAAAACGGGTGGGCTATAGCCCTGGGGCGTGGGGCTGGCGAAGTTCGTCCGCCGGACTCAGAATGGGGCGGAACTTTGCGTGCCCCCTCCGTGTGCCAAAAATAGGCCGCGGGCAAAGCCGCGCCCAAAAACGAGCGCCCGAAGTCCGGGGCCCCAAGTTCGTCCAGCGGAAAAATGCCCAAAAAACGATGGGCTATAGCCTTGCGGCGTGGGGCTGGCGAAGTTCGTCCGCCGAACTCGGAATGGGCCGAAACTTTGCGTGCCCCCTACGTGTGCCAAAAATAGGCCGCGGGCAAAGCCGCGCCCAAAAACGAGCGCCCGAAGTCTGGGGCCCCAAGTTCGTCCAGCGGAAAAATGCCCAAAAAACGATGGGCTATAGCCTTGCGGCGTGGGGCTGGCGAAGTTCGTCCGCCGGACTCGGAATGCGGCAAAACTTTGCGTGCCCCCTCCGTGTGCCAAAAATAGGCCGCGGGCAAAGCCGCGCCCAAAAACGAGAGCCCGAACTCCGGGGCCCCAAGTTCGTGCAGCGGAAAAATGCCCAAAAAACGATGGGCTATAGCCTTGGGGCGTGGGGCTGGCGAAGTTCGTCCGCCGGACTAGGAATGGGACGAAACTTTGCGTGCCCCCTCCGTGTGCCAAAAAAAGGCCGAGGACAAAGCCGCGCCCAAAAACGAGCGCCCGAAGTCCGCGGCCCCAAGTTCGTCCAGCGGAAAAATGCCCAAAAAACGATGGGCTATAGCCTAGGGGCGTGGGGCTGGCGAAGTTCGTCCGCCGGACTCGGAATGGGGCGAAACTTTGCGTGCCTCCTCCGTATACGAAAAATAGGCCGCGGGCAAAGCCGCGCCCAAAAACGAGCACCCGAAGTCTGGGGCCCCAAGTTCGTCCAGCGGAAAAATGCCCAAAAAACGATGGGCTATAGCCTTGGGGCGTGGGGCTGGCGAAGTTCGTCCGCCGGAGTCGGAATGGGGCGAAACTTTGCGTGCCCCCTCCGTGTGCCAAAAATAGGCCGCGGGCAAAGCCGCGCCCAAAAACGAGCGCCCGAAGTCCGGGGCCCCAAGTTCGTCCAGCGGAAAAATGCCCAAAAAACGATGGGCTATAGCCTTGGGGCGTGGGGCCGGCGAAGTTCGTCCGCCGGACTCGGAATGGGGTGAAACTTTGCGTGCCCCCTCCGTGTGTCAAAAATAGGCCGCGGGCGAAGCCGCGCCCAAAAACGAGCGCCCGAACTCCGGGGCCCCAAGTTCGTCCAGCGGAAAAATGCCCAAAAAACGGGTGGGCTATAGCCTTGGGGCGTGGGGCAGGCGAAGTTCGTCCGCCGGACTCGGAATGGGGCGAAACTTTGCGTGCCCCCCCGTGTGCCAAAAATAGGCCGCGGGCAAAGCCGCGCCCAAAAATGAGCGCCCGAAGTCCGGGGCCCCAAGTTCGTCCGCGGAAAAATGCCCAAAAATCGGGTGGGCTATAGCCTTGGGAAGTGGGGCTGGCGAAGTTTGTCCGCCGGACTCGGAATGGGGCGAAACTTTGCATGCCCCCTCCGTGTGCCAAAAATAGGCCGCGGGCAAAGCCGCGCCCAAAAACGAGCACCCGAAGTCCGGGGTTCCAAGTTCATCCAACGGAAAAATGCCCAAAAAACGATGGGCTATAGCGTTGGGGCGTGGGGCTGGCGAAGTTCGTCCGTCGGACTCGGAATGGGGTGAAACTTTGCGTGCCCCCTCCGTGTACCAAAAATAGGCCGCGGGCAAAGCCGCGCCCAAAAACGAGCGCCCGAAGTCCGGGGCCCCAAGTTCGTCCAGCGGAAAAATGCCCAAAAAACGGGTGGGCTATAGCCTTGGGCCGTGGGGCTGGCGAAGTTCGTCCGTCGGACTCGGAATGGGGCGAAACTTTGCGTGCCCCCTACATGTGCCAAAAAAAGGCCGCGGACAAAGCCGCGCCCAAAAACGAGTGCCCGAAGTCCGGGGCCCCAAGTTCGTCCAGCGGAAAAATGCCCAAAAAACGATGGGCTATAGCCTTGGGGCGTGGGGCTGGCGAAGTTCGTCCGCCGGACTCTGAATGGGGCGAAACTTTGCGTGCCCCCTCCGTGTGCCACAAATAGGCCTCGGCCGAAGCCGCGCCCAAAAACGAGTGCCCGAAGTCTGGGGCCCCAAGTTCGTCCAGCGGAAAAATGCCCAAAAAACGGGTGGGCTATAGCCTTGGGGCGTGGGGCTGGCGAAGTTCGTCCGCCGGACTCGGAATGGGGCGAAACTTTGCCTGCCCCCTCCGTTTGCCAAAAATAGGCTGCGGACAAAGCCGCGCCCAAAAACGAGCTCCCGAAGTCCGGGGCCCCAAGTTCGTCCAGCGGAAAAATGCCCAAAAACCGATGGGCTATAGCCTTGGGGCGTGGGGCTGGCGAAGTTCGTCCGCCGGACTCGGAATGGGCGAAACTTTGCGTGCCCCCTCCGTGTGCCAAAAATAGGCCGCGGGCAAAGCCGCGCCCAAAAACAAGCGCCCGAAGTCCGGGGCCCCAAGTTCGTCCGCGGAAAAATGCCCAAAAAACGGGTGGGCTATAGCCTTGGGAAGTGGGGCTGGCGAAGTTTGTCCGCCGGACTCGGAATGGGGCGAAACCTTGCATGCCCCCTCCGTGTGCCAAAAATAGGCCGCGGGCAAAGCCGCGCCCAAAAACGAGCACCCGAAGTCCGGGGTTCCAAGTTCATCCAACGGAAAAATGCCCAAAAAACGATGGGCTATAGCGTTGGGGCGTGGGGCTGGCGAAGTTCGTCCGCCGGACTCGGAATGGGGTGAAACTTTGCGTGCCCCCTCCGTGTACCAAAAATAGGCCGCGGGCAAAGCCGCGCCCAAAAACGAGCGCCCGAAGTCCGGGGCCCCAAGTTCGTCCAGCGGAAAAATGCCCAAAAAACGGGTGGGCTATAGCCTTGGGCCGTGGGGCTGGCGAAGTTCGTCCGTCGGACTCGGAATGGGGCGAAACTTTGCGTGCCCCCTACATGTGCCAAAAAAAGGCCGCGGACAAAGCCGCGCCCAAAAACGAGTTCCCGAAGTCCGGGGCCCCAAGTTCGTCCAGCGGAAAAATGCCCAAAAAACGATGGGCTATAGCCTTGGGGCGTGGGGCTGGCGAAGTTCGTCCGCTGGACTCTGAATGGGGCGAAACTTTGCGTGCCCCCTCCGTGTGCCACAAATAGGCCTCGGCCGAAGCCGCGCCCAAAAACGAGTGCCCGAAGTCTGGGGCCCCAAGTTCGTCCAGCGGAAAAATGCCCAAAAAACGGGGTGGGCTATAGCCTTGGGGCGTGGGGCTGGCGAAGTTCGTCCGCCGGACTCGGAATGGGGCGAAACTTTGCCTGCCCCCTCCGTTTGCCAAAAATAGGCTGCGGACAAAGCCGCGCCCAAAAACGAGCTCCCGAAGTCCGGGGCCCCCAAGTTCGTCCAGCGGAAAAATGCCCAAAAACCGATGGGCTATAGCCTTGGGGCGTGGGGCTGGCGAAGTTCGTCCGCCGGACTCGGAATGGGCGAAACTTTGCGTGCCCCCCTCCGTGTGCCAAAAATAGGCCGCGGGCAAAGCCGCGCCCAAAAACAAGCGCCCGAAGTCCGGGGCCCCAAGTTCGTCCAGCGGAAAAATGCCCAAAAAACGGGTGGGCTATAGCCTTGGGGCGTGGGGCTGGCGAAGTTCGTCCGCCGGACTCGGAATGGGGCGAAACTTTGCATTCCCCCTCCGTGTACCAAAAATAGGCCGCGGGCAAAGCCGCGCCCAAAAACGAGCGTCCGAAGTCCGGGGCTCCAAGTTCGTCCAGCGGAAAAATGCCCAAAAAACGGGAGGGCTATAGCCTTGGGGTGTGGGGCTGGCGAAGTTCGTCCGCCGGACTCGGAATGGGGCGAAACTTTGCGTGCCCCCTCCGTGTGCCAAAAATTGGGCGTGGACAAAGCCGCGGCCAAAAACGAGCGCCTGAAGTCCGGGGCCCCAAGTTCGTCCAGTGGAAAAATGCCCAAAAAACGATGGGCTATAGCCTTGGGGCGTGGGGCTGGCGAAGTTCGTCCGCCGGACTCGGAATGGGGTGAAACTTTGCGTGCCCCCTCCGTGTTCCAAAAATAGGCCGCGGGCAAAGCCGCGCCCAAAAACGAGAGCCCGAAGTCCGGGGCCCCAAGTTCGTCCAGCGGAAAAATGCCCAAAAAACGGGTGGGCTATAGCCTTGCGGCGTGGGGCTGGCGAAGTTCGTCCGCCGGACTCGGAATGGGGCGAAACTTTGCGTGCCCCCTCCGTGTGCCAAAAATAGGCCGCGGGCAAAGCCGTACCCAAAAACGAGCCCCCGAAGTCCGGGGCCCCAAGTTCGTCCAGCGGAAAAATGCCCAAAAAACGGGTGGGCTATAGCCTTGGGGCGTGGGGCTGGCGAAGTTCGTCCGCCGGACTCGGAATGGGGCGAAACTTTGCGTGCCCCCTCCGTGTGCCAAGAATAGGCCGCGGGCAAAGCCGCGCCCAAAAACGAGCACCCGAAGTCCGGGGTCCCAAGTTCGTCCAGCGGAAAAATGCCCAAAAAACGGGTGGGCTATAGCCTTGCGGCGTGGGGCTGGCGAAGTTCGTCCGCCGGACTCGGAATGGGGCGAAACTTTGCGTGCCCCCTCCGTGTGCCAAAAATAGGCCTCGGTCAAAGCCGCACCCAAAAACGAGGGCCCGAAGTCCGGGGCCCCAAGTTCGTCCAGCGGAAAAATGCCCAAAAAACGGGTGGGCTATAGCCTTGGGGCGTGGGGCTGGCGAACTTCGTCCGCCGGACTCGGAATGGGGCGAAACTTTGCCTGCCCCCTCCGTTTGCCAAAAATAGGCCGCGGACAAAGCCGCGCCCAAAAACGAGCGCCCGAAGTCCGGGGCCCCAAGTTCGTCCAGCGGAAAAATGCCCAAAAACCGATGGGCTATAGCCTTGGGGCGTGGGGCTGGCGAAGTTTGTCTGCCGGACTCGGAATGGGGCGAAACTTTGCGTGCCCCCTCCGTGTGCCAAAAATAGGCCGCGGGCAAAGCCGCGCCCAAAAACGAGCGCCCGAAGTCCGGGGCCCCAAGTTCGTCCAGCGGAAAAATGCCCAAAAAACGGGTGGGCTATAGCCTTGGGGCGTGGGGCTGGCGAAGTTCGTCCGCCGGACTCGGAATGGGGCGAAACTTTGCCTGCCCCCTCCGTGTGCCAAAAATAGGCCACGGGCAAAGCCGTGTCCAAAAACGACCGCCCGAAGTCCGGGGCCCCAAGTTCGTCCAGCGGAAAAATGCCCAAAAAACGATGGGCTATAGCCTTGGGGCGTGGGGCTGGCGAAGTTCGTCCGCCGGACTCGGAATGGGGCGAAACTTTGCGTGCCCCCTCCGTGTGCCAAAAATAGGCCGCGGACAAAGCCGCGCCCAAAAACGAGCGCCTGAAGTCCGGCGCCCCAAGTTCGTCCAGCGGAAAAATGCCCAAAAAACGGGTGGCCTATAGCCTTGCGGCGTGGGGCTGGCGAAGTTCGTCCGCCGGACTCGGAATGGGGCGAAACTTTGCGTGCCCCCTCCGTGTGCAAAAAATAGGCCGCGGGCAAAGCCGCGCCCAAAAACGAGCTCCCGAAGTCCGGGGCCTAAAGTTCGTCCAGCGGAAAAATGCCCAAAAAACGATGGGCTATAGCCTTGGGGCGTGAAGCTGACGAAGTTCATCCCCCGGACTCGGAATGGGGCAAAACTTTTCGTGCCCCCTCCGTGTACTAAAAATAGGCCGCGGGCAAAGCCGCGCCCAAAAAGGAGCGCCCGAAGTCCGGGGCCCCAAGTTCGTCCAGCGGAAAAATGCCCAAAAAACGGGTGGGCTATAGCCTTGGGGCGTGGGGCTGGCGAAGTTCGTCTGCCGGACTCAGAATTGGGCGAAACTTTGCGTGCCCCCTCCGTGTGCCAAGAATAGGCCGTGGCCAAAGCCGCACCCAAAAACGAGCACCCGAAGTCCGGGGTCCCAAGTTCGTCCAGCGGAAAAATGCCCAAAAAACGGGTGGGCTATAGCATTGGGGCGTGGGGCTGGCGAAGTTCGTCCGCCGGACTCGGAATGGGGCGGAACTTTGCGTGCCCCCTCCGTGTGCCAAAAATAGGCCGCGGGCAAAGCCGCGCCCAAAAACGAGTGCCCGAAGCCCGGGGCCCCAAGTTCGTCCAGCGGAAAAATGCCCAAAAAACGACGGGCTATAGCCTTGCGGCGTGGGGCTGGCGACGTTCGTCCACCGGACTCGGAATGGGGCGAAACTTTGCGTGCCCCCTCCGTGTGCCAAAAATAGGCCGTGGGCAAAGCCGCGCCCAAAAACGATAGCCCGATGTCCGGGGCCCCAAGTTCGTCCAGCGGAAAAATGCCCAAAAAACGATGGGCTATAGCCTCGGGGCGTAGGGCTGGCGAAGTTCGTCCGCCGGACTAGGAATGGGACGAAACTTTGCGTGCCCCCTCCGTGTGCCAAAAATAGGCCGAGGGCAAAGCCGTGCCCAAAAACGAGCGCCCGAAGTCCGGGGCCCCAAGTTCGTCCAGCGGAAAAATGCCCAAAAAACGGGTGGGCTATAGCCTTGGGGCGTGGGGCTGGCGAAGTTCGTCCGCCGGACTCGGAATGGGGCAAAACTTTGCATGCCCCCTCCGTGTGCCAAAAATAGGCCGCGGGCAAAGCCGCGCCCAAAAACGAGCGTCCGAAGTCCGGGGCTCCAAGTTCGTCCAGCGGAAAAATGCCCAAAAAACGGGAGGGCTATAGCCTTGGGGTGTGGGGCTGGCGAAGTTCGTCCGCCGGACTCGGAATGGGGCGAAACTTTGCGTGCCCCCTCCGTGTGCCAAAAATTGGCCGTGGACAAAGCCGCGGCCAAAAACGAGTGCCTGAAGTCTGGGGCCCCAATTTCGTCCAGTGGAAAAATGCCCAAAAAACGATGGGCTATAGCCTTGGGGCGTGGGGCTGGCGAAGTTCGTCCGCCGGACTCGGAATGGGGCGAAACTTTGCGTGCCCCCTCCGTGTGCCAAAAATAGGCCGTGGGCAAAGCCGCGCCCAAAAACGATAGCCCGAAGTCCGGGGCCCCAAGTTCGTCCAGCGGAAAAATGCCCAAAAAACGATGGGCTATAGCCTCGGGGCGTAGGGCTGGCGAAGTTCGTCCGCCGGACTAGGAATGGGACGAAACTTTGCGTGCCCCCTCCGTGTGCCAAAAATAGGCCGAGGGCAAAGCCGTGCCCAAAAACGAGCGCCCGAAGTCCGGGGCCCCAAGTTCGTCCAGCGGAAAAATGCCCAAAAAACGGGTGGGCTATAGCCTTGGGGCGTGGGGCTGGCGAAGTTCGTCCGCCGGACTCGGAATGGGGCAAAACTTTGCATGCCCCCTCCGTGTGCCAAAAATAGGCCGCGGGCAAAGCCGCGCCCAAAAACGAGCGTCCGAAGTCCGGGGCTCCAAGTTCGTCCAGCGGAAAAATGCCCAAAAAACGGGAGGGCTATAGCCTTGGGGTGTGGGGCTGGCGAAGTTCGTCCGCCGGACTCGGAATGGGGCGAAACTTTGCGTGCCCCCTCCGTGTGCCAAAAATTGGCCGTGGACAAAGCCGCGGCCAAAAACGAGTGCCTGAAGTCTGGGGCCCCAATTTCGTCCAGTGGAAAAATGCCCAAAAAACGATGGGCTATAGCCTTGGGGCGTGGGGCTGGCGAAGTTCGTCCGCCGGACTCGGAATGGGGTGAAACTTTGCGTGCCCCCTCCGTGTGCCAAAAATAGGCCGCGGGCAAAGCCGCACCCAAGAACGAGAGCCCGAAGTCCGGGGCCCCAAGTTCGTCCAGCGGAAAAATGCCCAAAAAACGAGTGGGCTATAGCCTTGCGGCGTGGGGCTGGCGAAGTTCGTCCGCCGGACTCGGAATGGGGCGAAACTTTGCGTGCCCCCTCCGTGTGCCAAAAATAGGCCGCGGGCAAAGCCGCACCCAAAAACGAGCCCCCGAAGTCCGGGGCCCCAAGTTCGTCCAGCGGAAAAATGCCCAAAAAAACGGGTGGGCTATAGCCTTGGGGCGTGGGGCTGGCGAAGTTCGTCCGCCGGACTCGGAATGGGGCGAAACTTTGCGTGCCCCCTCCGTGTGCCAAGAATAGGCCGCGGGCAAAGCCGCGCCCAAAAACGAGCACCCGAAGTCCGGGGTCCCAAGTTCGTCCAGCGGAAAAATGCCCAAAAAACGGGTGGGCTATAGCCTTGCGGCGTGGGGCTGGCGAAGTTCGTCCGCCGGACTCGGAATGGGGCGAAACTTTGCGTGCCCCCTCCGTGTGCCAAAAATAGGCCTCGGTCAAAGCCGCACCCAAAAACGAGGGCCCGAAGTCCGGGGCCCCAAGTTCGTCCAGCGGAAAAATGCCCAAAAAACGGGTGGGCTATAGCCTTGGGGCGTGGGGCTGGCGAACTTCGTCCGCCGGACTCGGAATGGGGCGAAACTTTGCCTGCCCCCTCCGTTTGCCAAAAATAGGCCGCGGACAAAGCCGCGCCCAAAAACGAGCGCCCGAAGTCCGGGGCCCCAAGTTCGTCCAGCGGAAAAATGCCCAAAAACCGATGGGCTATAGCCTTGGGGCGTGGGGCTGGCGAAGTTTGTCTGCCGGACTCGGAATGGGGCGAAACTTTGCGTGCCCCCTCCGTGTGCCAAAAATAGGCCGCGGGCAAAGCCGCGCCCAAAAACGAGCGCCCGAAGTCCGGGGCCCCAAGTTCGTCCAGCGGAAAAATGCCCAAAAAACGGGTGGGCTATAGCCTTGGGGCGTGGGGCTGGCGAAGTTCGTCCGCCGGACTCGGAATGGGGCGAAACTTTGCCTGCCCCCTCCGTGTGCCAAAAATAGGCCACGGGCAAAGCCGTGTCCAAAAACGACCGCCCGAAGTCCGGGGCCCCAAGTTCGTCCAGCGGAAAAATGCCCAAAAAACGATGGGCTATAGCCTTGGGGCGTGGGGCTGGCGAAGTTCGTCCGCCGGACTCGGAATGGGGCGAAACTTTGCGTGCCCCCTCCGTGTGCCAAAAATAGGCCGCGGACAAAGCCGCGCCCAAAAACGAGCGCCTGAAGTCCGGCGCCCCAAGTTCGTCCAGCGGAAAAATGCCCAAAAAACGGGTGGCCTATAGCCTTGCGGCGTGGGGCTGGCGAAGTTCGTCCGCCGGACTCGGAATGGGGCGAAACTTTGCGTGCCCCCTCCGTGTGCAAAAAATAGGCCGCGGGCAAAGCCGCGCCCAAAAACGAGCTCCCGAAGTCCGGGGCCTAAAGTTCGTCCAGCGGAAAAATGCCCAAAAAACGATGGGCTATAGCCTTGGGGCGTGAAGCTGACGAAGTTCATCCCCCGGACTCGGAATGGGGCAAAACTTTTCGTGCCCCCTCCGTGTACTAAAAATAGGCCGCGGGCAAAGCCGCGCCCAAAAAGGAGCGCCCGAAGTCCGGGGCCCCAAGTTCGTCCAGCGGAAAAATGCCCAAAAAACGGGTGGGCTATAGCCTTGGGGCGTGGGGCTGGCGAAGTTCGTCTGCCGGACTCGGAATTGGGCGAAACTTTGCGTGCCCCCTCTGTGTGCCAAGAATAGGCCGTGGGCAAAGCCGCACCCAAAAACGAGCACCCGAAGTCCGGGGTCCCAAGTTCGTCCAGCGGAAAAATGCCCAAAAAACGGGTGGGCTATAGCCTTGGGGCGTGGGGCTGGCGAAGTTCGTCCGCCGGACTCGGAATGGGGCGGAACTTTGCGTGCCCCCTCCGTGTGCCAAAAATAGGCCGCGGGCAAAGCCGCGCCCAAAAACGAGTGCCCGAAGCCCGGGGCCCCAAGTTCGTCCAGCGGAAAAATGCCCAAAAAACGATGGGCTATAGCCTTGCGGCGTGGGGCTGGCGAAGTTCGTCCGCCGAACTCGGAATGGGCCGAAACTTTGTGTGCCCCCTCCGTGTGCCAAAAATAGGCCGCGGGAAAAGCCGCGCCCAAAAACGAGCGCCCGAAGCCCGGGGCCCCAAGTTCGTCCAGCGGAAAAATGCCCAAAAAACGACGGGCTATAGCCTTGCGGCGTGGGGCTGGCGACGTTCGTCCACCGGACTCGGAATGGGGCGAAACTTTGCGTGCCCCCTCCGTGTGCCAAAAATAGGCCGTGGGCAAAGCCGCGCCCAAAAACGATAGCCCGAAGTCCGGGGCCCCAAGTTCGTCCAGCGGAAAAATGCCCAAAAAACGATGGGCTATAGCCTCGGGGCGTAGGGCTGGCGAAGTTCGTCCGCCGGACTAGGAATGGGACGAAACTTTGCGTGCCCCCTCCGTGTGCCAAAAATAGGCCGAGGGCAAAGCCGTGCCCAAAAACGAGCGCCCGAAGTCCGGGGCCCCAAGTTCGTCCAGCGGAAAAATGCCCAAAAAACGGGTGGGCTATAGCCTTGGGGCGTGGGGCTGGCGAAGTTCGTCCGCCGGACTCGGAATGGGGCAAAACTTTGCATGCCCCCTCCGTGTGCCAAAAATAGGCCGCGGGCAAAGCCGCGCCCAAAAACGAGCGTCCGAAGCCCGGGGCTCCAAGTTCGTCCAGCGGAAAAATGCCCAAAAAACGGGAGGGCTATAGCCTTGGGGTGTGGGGCTGGCGAAGTTCGTCCGCCGGACTCGGAATGGGGCGAAACTTTGCGTGCCCCCTCCGTGTGCCAAAAATTGGCCGTGGACAAAGCCGCGGCCAAAAACGAGTGCCTGAAGTCTGGGGCCCCAATTTCGTCCAGTGGAAAAATGCCCAAAAAACGATGGGCTATAGCCTTGGGGCGTGGGGCGTGGGGCTGGCGAAGTTCGTCCGCCGGACTCGGAATGGGGCGAAACTTTGCGTGCCCCCTCCGTGTGCCAAAAATAGGCCGTGGGCAAAGCCGCGCCCAAAAACGATAGCCCGAAGTCCGGGGCCCCAAGTTCGTCCAGCGGAAAAATGCCCAAAAAACGATGGGCTATAGCCTCGGGGCGTAGGGCTGGCGAAGTTCGTCCGCCGGACTAGGAATGGGACGAAACTTTGCGTGCCCCCTCCGTGTGCCAAAAATAGGCCGAGGGCAAAGCCGTGCCCAAAAACGAGCGCCCGAAGTCCGGGGCCCCAAGTTCGTCCAGCGGAAAAATGCCCAAAAAACGGGTGGGCTATAGCCTTGGGGCGTGGGGATGGCGAAGTTCGTCCGCCGGACTCGGAATGGGGCAAAACTTTGCATGCCCCCTCCGTGTGCCAAAAATAGGCCGCGGGCAAAGCCGCGCCCAAAAACGAGCGTCCGAAGTCCGGGGCTCCAAGTTCGTCCAGCGGAAAAATGCCCAAAAAACGGGAGGGCTATAGCCTTGGGGTGTGGGGCTGGCGAAGTTCGTCCGCCGGACTCGGAATGGGGCGAAACTTTGCGTGCCCCCTCCGTGTGCCAAAAATTGGCCGTGGACAAAGCCGCGGCCAAAAATGAGTGCCTGAAGTCTGGGGCCCCAATTTCGTCCAGTGGAAAAATGCCCAAAAAACGATGGGCTATAGCCTTGGGGCGTGGGGCTGGCGAAGTTCGTCCGCCGGACTCGGAATGGGGTGAAACTTTGCGTGCCCCCTCCGTGTGCCAAAAATAGGCCGCGGGCAAAGCCGCACCCAAGAACGAGAGCCCGAAGTCCGGGGCCCCAAGTTCGTCCAGCGGAAAAATGCCCAAAAAACGAGTGGGCTATAGCCTTGCGGCGTGGGGCTGGCGAAGTTCGTCCGCCGGACTCGGAATGGGGCGAAACTTTGCGTGCCCCCTCCGTGTGCCAAAAATAGGCCGCGGGCAAAGCCGCACCCAAAAACAAGCCCCCGAAATCCGGGGCCCCAAGTTCGTCCAGCGGAAAAATGCCCAAAAAACGATGGGCTATAGCCTTGGGGCGTGGGGCTGGCGAAGTTCGTCCGCCGGACTCGGAATGGGGCAAAATTTTGCGTGCCCCCTCCGTGTGCCAAAAATAGGCCGCGGGCAAAGCCGCGCCCAAAAACGAGCACCCGAAGTTCGGGGCCCCAAGTTCGTCCAGCGGAAAAATGCCCAAAAAACGGGAGGGCTATAGCCTTGGGGTGTGGGGCTGGTGAAGTTCGTCCGCCGGGCTCGGAATGGGGCGAAACTTTGCGTGCCCCCTCCGTGTGCCAAAAATTGGCCGCGGGCAAAGCCGCGCCCAAAAACGAGCGCCTGAAGTCCGGGGCCCCAAGTTCGTCCAGTGGAAAAATGCCCAAAAAACGGGAGGGCTATAGCCTTGGGGTGTGGGGCTGGCGAAGTTCGTCCGCCGGACTCGGAATGGGGCGAAACTTTACGTGCCCCCTCCGTGTGCCAAAAATAGGCCTCGGTCAAAGCCGCACCCAAAAACGAGCCCCCGAAGTCCGGGGCCCCAAGTTCGTCCAGCGGAAAAATGCCCAAAAAACGATGGGCTATAGCCTTGGGGCGTGGGGCTGGCGAAGTTCGTCCGCTGGACTCGGAATGGGGCGAAACTTTGCGTGCCCCCTCCGTGTGCAAAAAATAGGCCGCAGGCAAAGCCGCGCCCAAAAACGAGCGCCCGCAGTCCGGGGCCCCAAGTCGTCCATCGGAAAAATGCCCAAAAAACGATGGGCTATATCCTTGGGGTGTGGGGCTGGCGAAATTCGTCCGCCGGACTCGGAATGGGGCGAAACTTTGCGTGCCCCCTCCGTGTGCCAAAAATAGGCCGCGGGCAAAGCCGCGCCCAAAAACGAGAGCCCGAAATCCGGAGCCCCAAGTTCGTCCAGCGGAAAAATGCCCAAAAAACGGGTGGGCTATAGCCTTGCGGCGTGGGGCTGGCGAAGTTCGTCCGCCGGACTCGGAATGGGGCGAAACTTTGCGTGCCCCCTCCGTGTGCCAAAAATAGGCCGCGGGCAAAGCCGCAACCAAAAACGAGCCCCCGAAGTCCGGGGCCCCAAGTTCGTCCAGCGGAAAAATGCCCAAAAAACGATGGGCTATAGCCTTGGGGCGTGGGGCTGGCGAAGTTCGTCCGCCGGACTCGGAATGGGGTGAAACTTTGCGTGCCCCCTCCGTGTGCCAAAAATAGGCCGCGGGCAAAGCCGCACCCAAGAACGAGAGCCCGAAGTCCGGGGCCCCAAGTTCGTCCAGCGGAAAAATGCCCAAAAAACGAGTGGGCTATAGCCTTGCGGCGTGGGGCTGGCGAAGTTCGTCCGCCGGACTCGGAATGGGGCGAAACTTTGCGTGCCCCCTCCGTGTGCCAAAAATAGGCCGCGGGCAAAGCCGCACCCAAAAACAAGCCCCCGAAATCCGGGGCCCCAAGTTCGTCCAGCGGAAAAATGCCCAAAAAACGATGGGCTATAGCCTTGGGGCGTGGGGCTGGCGAAGTTCGTCCGCCGGACTCGGAATGGGGCAAAATTTTGCGTGCCCCCTCCGTGTGCCAAAAATAGGCCGCGGGCAAAGCCGCGCCCAAAAACGAGCACCCGAAGTTCGGGGCCCCAAGTTCGTCCAGCGGAAAAATGCCCAAAAAACGGGAGGGCTATAGCCTTGGGGTGTGGGGCTGGTGAAGTTCGTCCGCCGGGCTCGGAATGGGGCGAAACTTTGCGTGCCCCCTCCGTGTGCCAAAAATTGGCCGCGGGCAAAGCCGCGCCCAAAAACGAGCGCCTGAAGTCCGGGGCCCCAAGTTCGTCCAGTGGAAAAATGCCCAAAAAACGGGAGGGCTATAGCCTTGGGGTGTGGGGCTGGCGAAGTTCGTCCGCCGGACTCGGAATGGGGCGAAACTTTACGTGCCCCCTCCGTGTGCCAAAAATAGGCCTCGGTCAAAGCCGCACCCAAAAACGAGCACCCGAAGTCCGGGGCCCCAAGTTCGTCCAGCGGAAAAATGCCCAAAAAACGATGGGCTATAGCCTTGGGGCGTGGGGCTGGCGAAGTTCGTCCGCTGGACTCGGAATGGGGCGAAACTTTGCGTGCCCCCTCCGTGTGCAAAAAATAGGCCGCAGGCAAAGCCGCGCCCAAAAACGAGCGCCCGCAGTCCGGGGCCCCAAGTCGTCCATCGGAAAAATGCCCAAAAAACGATGGGCTATATCCTTGGGGTGTGGGGCTGGCGAAATTCGTCCGCCGGACTCGGAATGGGGCGAAACTTTGCGTGCCCCCTCCGTGTGCCAAAAATAGGCCGCGGGCAAAGCCGCGCCCAAAAACGAGAGCCCGAAATCCGGAGCCCCAAGTTCGTCCAGCGGAAAAATGCCCAAAAAACGGGTGGGCTATAGCCTTGCGGCGTGGGGCTGGCGAAGTTCGTCCGCCGGACTCGGAATGGGGCGAAACTTTGCGTGCCCCCTCCGTGTGCCAAAAATAGGCCGCGGGCAAAGCCGCAACCAAAAACGAGCCCCCGAAGTCCGGGGCCCCAAGTTCGTCCAGCGGAAAAATGCCCAAAAAACGATGGGCTATAGCCTTGGGGCGTGGGGCTGGCGCAGTTCGTCCGCCGGACTCGGAATGGGGCGAAACTTTGCGTGCCCCCTCCGTGTGCCAAAAATAGGCCGCAGGCAAAGCAGCGCCCGAAGTTCGGGGCCCCAAGTTCGTCCAGCGGAAAAATGCCCAAAAAACGGGAGGGCTATAGCCTTGGGGTGTGGGGCATGCAAAGTTCATCCGCCGGACTCGGAATGGGGTGAAACTTTGCGTGCCCCCTCCGTGTGCCAAAAATTGGCCGCGGGCAAAGCCGCGCCCAAAAACGAGCGCCTGAAGTCCGGGGCCCCAAGTTCGTCCAGTGGAAAAATGCCCAAAAAACGATGGGCTATAGCCTTGGGGCGTGGGGCTGGCGAAGTTCATCCGCCGGACTCGGAATGGGGCGAAACTTTGCGTGCCCCCTCCGTGTGCCAAAAATAGGCCGCGGCCAAAGCCGCGCCCAAAAACGAGAGCCCGAAGTCCGGGGACCCAAGTTCGTCCAGCGGAAAAATGCCCAAAAAACGGGTGGGCTATAGCCTTGCGGCGTGGGGCTGGCGAAGTTCGTCCGCCAGACTCGGAATGGGGCGAAACTTTACGTGCCCCCTCCGTGTGCCAAAAATAGGCCGCGGTCAAAGCCGCACCCAAAAACGAGCCCCCGAAGTCCGGGGCCCCAAGTTCGTCCAGCGGAAAAATGCCCAAAAAACGATGGGCTATAGCCTTGGGGCGTGGGGCTGGCGAAGTTCGTCCGCCGGACTCGGAATGGGGCGAAACTTTGCGTGCCCCCTCTGTGTGCCAAAAATAGGCCGCGGGCAAAGCCGCGCCCAACAACGAGCGCCCGAAGTACGGGGCCCCAAGTTCGTCCAGCGGAAAAATGCCCAAAAAACGGGAGGGCTATAGCCTTGGGGTGTGGGGCTGGCGAAGTTCGTCCGCCGGACTTGGAATGGGGCGAAACTTTGCATGCCCCCTCCGTGTGCCAAAAATTGGCCGCGGGCAAAGCCCTGCCCAAAAACGAGCGCCTGAAGTCCGGGGCCCCAAGTTCGTCCAGCGGAAAAATGCCCAAAAAACGGGTGGGCTATAGCCTTCGGGCGTGGGGCTGGCGAAGTTCGTCCGCCGGACTCGGAATGGGAAGAAACTTTGCGTGCCCCCTCCGTGTGCCAAGAATAGGCCGCGGACAAAGCCGCGCCCAAAAACGAGCGCCCGAAGTCCGGGGTCCCACGTTCGTCCAGCGGAAAAATGCCCCAAAAACGGGTGGGCTATAGCCTTGGGGCGTGGGGCTGGCGAAGTTCGTCCGCCGGACTCGGAATGGGGCGGAACTTTGCGTGCCCCCTCCGTGTGCCAAAAATAGGCCGCGGGCAAAGCCGCGCCCAAAAACGAGCGCCCGAAGTCCGGGGCCCCAAGTTCGTCCAGCGGAAAAATGCCCAAAAAACGATGGGCTATAGCCTTGCGGCGTGGGGCTGGCGAAGTTCGTCCGCCGAACTCGGAATGGGCCGAAACTTTGCGTGCCCCCTACGTGTGCCAAGAATAGGCCGCGGGCAAAGCCGCGCCCAAAAACGAGCACCCGAAGTCCGGGGCCCCAAGTTCGTCCAGCGGAAAAATGCCCAAAAAACGATGGGCTATAGCCTTGCGGCGTGGGGCTGGCGAAGTTCGTCCGCCGGACTCGGAATGCGGCAAAACTTTGCGTGCCCCCTCCGTGTGCCAAAAATAGGCCGTGGGCAAAGCCGCGCCCAAAAATGAGAGCCCGAACTCCGGGGCCCCAAGTTCGTGCAGCGGAAAAATGCCCAAAAAACGATGGGCTATAGCCTTGGGGCGTGGGGCTGGCGAAGTTCGTCCGCCGGACTAGGAATGGGACGAAACTTTGCGTGCCTCCTCCGTGTGCCAAAAATAGGACGAGGGCAAAGCCGCGCCCAAAAACGAGCGCCCGAAGTCCGCGGCCCCAAGTTTGTCCAGCGGAAAAATGCCCAAATAACGGGTGGAATATAGCCTTGGGGCGTGGGGCTGGCGAAGTTCATCCGCCGGACTCGGAATGGGGCGAAACTTTGCGTGCCCCCTCCGTGTGCCAAAAATAGGCCGCGGGCAAAGCCGCGCCCAAAACCGAGTGCCCGAAGTCCGGGGCCCCAAGTTCGTCCAGCGGAAAAATGCCCAAAAAACGATGGGCTATAGCCTTGGGGCGTGGGGCTGGCGAAGTTCGTCCGCCGGACTCGGAATGGGACGAAACTTTGCGTGCCCCCTCCGTGCGCAAAAAATAGGCCGCGGGCAAAGCCGGGCCCAAAAACGAGCGCCCGAAGTCCAGGGCCCCAAGTTCGTCCAGCGGAAAAATGCCCAAAAAACGATGGGCTATAGCCTTGGGGTGTGGGGCTGGCGAAGTTCGTCCGCCGGGCTCGGAATGGGCCGAAACTTTCCGTGCCCCCTCCGTGTGCCAAAAATAGGCCGCGGGCAAAGCCGCGCCCAAAAACGAGCACCCGAAGTCTGGGGCCCCAAGTTCGTCCAGCGGAAAAATGCCCAAAAAACGATGGGCTATAGCCTTGGGGCGTAGGGCGGGCGAAGTTCGTCCGCCGGACTCGGAATGGGGCGAAACTTTGCGTGACCCTCCGTGTGCCAAAAATAGGCCGTGGGCAAAGCCTCGCCCAAAAACGAGCGCCCGAAGTCCGGGGCCCCAAGTTCGTCCAGCGGAAAAATGCCCAAAAAACGATGGGCTATAGCCTTGGGGCGTGGGGCTGGCGAAGTTCGTCCGCCGGACTCGGAATGGGGTGAAACTTTGCGTGCCCCCTCCGTGTGTCAAAAATAGGCCGCGGGCGAAGCCGCGCCCAAAAACGAGCGCCCGAACTCCGGGGCCCCAAGTTCGTCCAGCGGAAAAATGCCCAAAAAACGGGTGGGCTATAGCCTTGGGGCGTGGGGCTGGCGAAGTTCGTCCGCCGGACTCGGAATGGGGCGAAACTTTGCGTGCCCCCCCGTGTGCCAAAAATAGGCCGCGGGCAAAGCCGCGCCCAAAAACGAGCGCCCGAAGTCCGGGGCCCCAAGTTCGTCCAGCGAAAAAATGCCCAAAAAACGGGTGGGCTATAGCCTTGGGAAGTGGGGCTGGCGAAGTTTGTCTGCCGGACTCGGAATGGGGCGAAACTTTGCATGCCCCCTCCGTGTGCCAAAAATAGGCCGCGGGCAAAGCCGCGCCCAAAAACGAGCGCCCGAAGTCCGGGGTTCCAAGTTCGTCCAGCGGAAAAATGCCCAAAAAACGATGGGCTATAGCCTTGGGGCGTGGGGCTGGCGAAGTTCATCCGCCGGACTCGGAATGGGGTGAAACTTTGCGTGCCTCCTCCGTGTACCAAAAATAGGCCGCGAGCAAAGCCGCGCCCGAAAACGAGCGCCCGATGTCCGGGGCCCCAAGTTCGTCCAGCGGAAAAATGCCCAAAAAACGGGTGGGCTATAGCCTTGGGCCGTGGGGCTGGCGAAGTTCGTCCGTCGGACTCGGAATGGGGCGAAACTTTACGTGCCCCCTACGTGTGCCAAAAAAAGGCCGCGGACAAAGCCGTGCCCAAAAACGAGCGCCCGAAGTCCGGGGCCCCAAGTTCGTCCAGCGGAAAAATGCCCAAAAAACGATGGGCTATAGCCTTGGGGCGTGGGGCTGGCGAAGTTCGTCCGCCGGACTAGGAATGGGACGAAACTTTGCGTGCCTCCTCCGTGTGCCAAAAATAGGCCGAGGGCAAAGCCGCGCCCAAAAACGAGCGCCCGAAGTCCGCGGCCCCAAGTTTGTCCAGCGGAAAAATGCCCAAATAACGGGTGGACTATAGCCTTGGGGCGTGGGGCTGGCGAAGTTCATCCGCCGGACTCGGAATGGGGCGAAACTTTGCGTGCCCCCTCCGTGTGCCAAAAATAGGCCGCGGGCAAAGCCGCGCCCAAAACCGAGTGCCCGAAGTCCGGGGCCCCAAGTTCGTCCAGCGGAAAAATGCCCAAAAAACGATGGGCTATAGCCTTGGGGCGTGGGGCTGGCGAAGTTCGTCCGCCGGACTCGGAATGGGACGAAACTTTGCGTGCCCCCTCCGTGTACAAAAAATAGGCCGCGGGCAAAGCCGGGCCCAAAAACGAGCGCCCGAAGTCCAGGGCCCCAAGTTCGTCCAGCGGAAAAATGCCCAAAAAACGATGGGCTATAGCCTTGGGGTGTGGGGCTGGCGAAGTTCGTCCGCCGGACTCGGAATGGGCCGAAACTTTCCGTGCCCCCTCCGTGTGCCAAAAATAGGCCGCGGGCAAAGCCGCGCCCAAAAACGAGCACCCGAAGTCTGGGGCCCCAAGTTCGTCCAGCGGAAAAATGCCCAAAAAACGATGGGCTATAGCCTTGGGGCGTGGGGCGGGCGAAGTTCGTCCGCCGGACTCGGAATGGGGCGAAACTTTGCGTGACCCTCCGTGTGCCAAAAATAGGCCGTGGGCAAAGCCTCGCCCAAAAACGAGCGCCCGAAGTCCGGGGCCCCAAGTTCGTCCAGCGGAAAAATGCCCAAAAAACGATGGGCTATAGCCTTGGGGCGTGGGGCTGGCGAAGTTCGTCCGCCGGACTCGGAATGGGGTGAAACTTTGCGTGCCCCCTCCGTGTGTCAAAAATAGGCCGCGGGCGAAGCCGCGCCCAAAAACGAGCGCCCAAACTCCGGGGCCCCAAGTTCGTCCAGCGGAAAAATGCCCAAAAAACGGGTGGGCTATAGCCTTGGGGCGTGGGGCTGGCGAAGTTCGTCCGCCGGACTCGGAATGGGGCGAAACTTTGCGTGCCCCCCCGTGTGCCAAAAATAGGCCGCGGGCAAAGCCGCGCCCAAAAACGAGCGCCCGAAGTCCGGGGCCCCAAGTTCGTCCAGCGAAAAAATGCCCAAAAAACGGGTGGGCTATAGCCTTGGGAAGTGGGGCTGGCGAAGTTTGTCTGCCGGACTCGGAATGGGGCGAAACTTTGCATGCCCCCTCCGTGTGCCAAAAATAGGCCGCGGGCAAAGCCGCGCCCAAAAACGAGCGCCCGAAGTCCGGGGTTCCAAGTTCGTCCAGCGGAAAAATGCCCAAAAAACGATGGGCTATAGCCTTGGGGCGTGGGGCTGGCGAAGTTCATCCGCCGGACTCGGAATGGGGTGAAACTTTGCGTGCCTCCTCCGTGTACCAAAAATAGGCCGCGAGCAAAGCCGCGCCCAAAAACGAGCGCCCGATGTCCGGGGCCCCAAGTTCGTCCAGCGGAAAAATGCCCAAAAAACGGGTGGGCTATAGCCTTGGGCCGTGGGGCTGGCGAAGTTCGTCCGTCGGACTCGGAATGGGGCGAAACTTTACGTGCCCCCTACGTGTGCCAAAAAAAGGCCGCGGACAAAGCCGTGCCCAAAAACGAGCGCCCGAAGTCCGGGGCCCCAAGTTCGTCCAGCGGAAAAATGCCCAAAAAACGATGGGCTATAGCCTTGGGGCGTGGGGCTGGCGAAGTTCGTCCGCCGGACTCGGAATGGGGCGAAACTTTGCGTGCAACCTCCGTGTGCCACAAATAGGCCGCGGGTGAAGCCGCGCCCAAAAACGAGTGCCCGAAGTCCGGGGCCCCAAGTTCGTCCAGCGGAAAAATGCCCAAACAACGGGTGGGCTATAGCCTTGGGGCGTGGGGCTGGCGAAGTTCGTCCGCCGGACTCGGAATGGGGCGAAACTTTGCCTGCCCCCTCCGTTTGCCAAAAATAGGCCGCGGACAAAGCGGCGCCCAAAAACGAGCGCCCGAAGTCCGGGGCCCCAAGTTCGTCCAGCGGAAAAATGCCCAAAAACCGATGGGCTATAGCCTTGGGGCGTGGGGCTGGCGAAGTTCGTCCGCCGGACTCGGAATGGGCGAAACTTTGCGTGCCCCCTCCGTGTGCCAAAAATAGGCCGCGGGCAAAGCCGCGCCCAAAAACAAGCGCCCGAAGTCCGGGGCCCCAAGTTCGTCCAGCGGAAAAATGCCCAAAAAACGGGTGGGCTATAGCCTTGGGGCTTGGGGCTGGCGAAGTTCATCTGCCGGACTCGGAATGGGGCGAAACTTTGCGTGCCCCCTCCTTGTGCCAAAAATATGCCGCGGGCAAAGCCGCGCCCAAAAACGAGCGCCCGAAGTCCGGGGCCCCAAGTTCGTCCAGCGGAAAAATGCCCAAAAACCGATGGGCTATAGCCTTGGGGCGTGGGGCTGGCGAAGTTTGTCTGCCGGACTCGGAATGGGGCGAAATTTGCGTGCCCCCTCCGTGTGCCAAAAATAGGCCACGGGCAAAGCCGCGCCCAAAAACGAGAGCCCGAAGTCCGGGGCCCCAAGTTCGCCCAGCGGAAAAATGCCCAAAAAACGGGTGGGCTATAGCCTTGGGGCGTGGGGCTGGCGAAGTTCGTCCGCCGGACTCGGAATGGGGCAAAACTTTGCCTGCCCCCTCCGTGTGCCAAAAATAGGCCACGGGCAAAGCCGTGTCCAAAAACGACCGCCCGAAGTCTGGGGCCCCAAGTTCGTCCAGCGGAAAAATGCCCAAAAAACGATGGGCTATAGCCTTGGGGCGTGGGGCTGGCGAAGTTCGTCCCCCGGACTCGGAATGGGGCGAAACTTTGCGTGCCCCCTCCGTGTGTCAAAAATAGGCTGCGGGCGAAGCCGCGCCTAAAAACGAGCGCCCGAAGTCTGGGGCCCCAAGTTCGTCCAGCGGAAAAATGCCCAAAAAACGATGGGCTATAGCCTTGGGGCGTGGGGCTGGCGAAGGTCGTCCGCCGGACTCGGAATGGGGCGAAACTTTGTGTGCCCCCTCCGTGTGCCAAAAATAGGCCGCGGGCAAAGCCGCGCCCAAAAACGGGAGCCCGAAGTCCGGGGCACCAAGTTCGTCCAGCGGAAAAATGCCCAAAAAACGATGGGCCATAGCCTTGGGGCGTGGGGCTGGCGAAGTTCGTCCGCCAGACTCGGAATAGGGCGAAACTTTGCGTGCCCCCTCCGTGTGCCAAAAATAGGCCGTGGGCAAAGGCGCACCCAAAAACAAGTGCCCGAAGTCCGAGGCCCCAAGTTCGTCCAGCGGAAAAATGCCCAAAAACGGGTGGGCTATAGCCTTGGGGCGTGGGGCTGGCGAACTTCGTCCGCCGGACTCGGAATGGGGCGAAACTTTGCGTGCCCCCTCCGTGTGCCAAAAATAGGCCGCGGGCAAAGCCGCGCCCAAAAACGAGGGCCTGAAGTCCGGGGCCCTAAGTTCGTCCAGCGGAAAAATGCCCAAAAACCGATGGGCTATAGCCTTGGGGCGTGGGGCTGGCGAAGTTCGTCCGCCGGACTCGGAATGGGGCGAAACTTTGCGTGCCCCCTCCGTGTACCAAAAATAGGCCCCGGGCAAAGCCGCGCCCAAAAACGAGCACCCGAAGTCTGGGGCCCCAAGTTCGTCTAGCGGAAAAATGCCCAAAAAACGGGTGGGCTATAGCCTTAGGGAGTGGGGCTGGCGAAGTTCGTCCGCCGGACTCGGAATGGGGCGAAACTTTGCGTACCCCCTCGGTGTGGTAAAAATAGGCCGCGGTCAAAGCCGCGCCCAAAAACGAGCGCCCGAAGTCTGGGGCCCCAAGTTCGTCCAGCGGAAAAATGCCCAAAAAACGATGGGCTATTGCCTTGGGGCGTGGGGCTGGCGAAGTTCGTCCGCCGGACTCAGAATGGGGCGAAACTTTGCGTGCGCCCTCCGTGTGCCAAAAATAGGCCGCGGCCAAAGCCGCGCCCAAAAACGGGTGCCCGAAGTCCGGGGCCCCAAGTTCATCCAGCGGAAAAATGCCCAAAAAACGATGGGCCATAGCCTTGGGGCGTGGGGCTGGCGAAGTTGGTCCGCCGGACTCGGAATGGGGCGAAACATTGCGTGCCCCCTCCGTGTGCCAAAAATAGGCCGCAGGCAAAGCCGCGCCCAAAAACGAGTGCCCGAAGTCCGGGGCCCCAAGTTCGTCCAGCGGAAAAATTCCCAAAAAACGGGTGGGCTATAGCATTGGGGCGTGGGGCTGGCGAAGTTCGTCCGCCGGACTCGGAATGGGGCGAAACTTTGCATGCCCCCTCCGTGTGCCAAAAATAGGCCGCGGGCAAAGCCGCGTCCAAAAACGAGCGCCCGAAGTCCGGGGCCCCAAGTTCGTCCAGCGGAAAAATGCCCAAAAACCGATGGGCTATAGCCTTGGGGCGTGGGGCTGGCGAAGTTCTTCCGCCGGACTCGGAATGGGGCGAAACTTTGCGTGCCTCCTCCGTGTGCCAAAAATAGGCCGCGGGCAAAGCCGTGCCCAAAAACGAGCGCCCGAAGTCCGGGGCCCCAAGTTCGTCCAGCGGAAAAATGCCCAAAAAACGGGTGGGCTATAGCCTTGGGGCGTGGGGCTGGCGAAGTTCGTCCGCCGAACTCGGAATGGGGCGAAACATTGCGTACCCCCTCCGTGTGCCAAAAATAGGCCACGGGCAAAGCCGCGCCCAAAAACGAGCACCCGAAGTCCGGGGCCCCATGTTCGTCCAGCGGAAAAATGCCCAAAAACCGATGGGCTATAGCCTTGGGGCGTGGGGCTGGTGAAGTTCGTCCGTCGGACTCGGAATGGGTCGAAACTTTGCGTGCCCCCTCCGTGTGACAAAAATAGGCCGCGGGCAAAGCCGCGCCCAAAAACGAGCACCCGAAGTCCGGGGCCCCAAGTTCGTCCAGCGGAAAAATGCCCAAAAACCGATGGGCTATAGCCTTGGGGCGTGGGGCTGGCGAAGTTCGTCCGTCGGACTCGGAATGGGGCGAAACTTTGCGTGCCCCCTCCGTGTGCCAAAAATAGGACACGGACAAAGCCGCGCCCAAAAACGAGCGCCCGAAGTCCGGGGCCCCAAGTTCGTCCAGCGGAAAAATGCCCAAAAAACGGGTGGGCTATAGCCTTGGGGCGTGGGGCTGGCGAAGTTCGTCCGCCGGACTCGGAATGGGGTGAAACTTTGCGTGCCCCCTCCGTGTGCCAAAAATAGGCCGCGGGCAAAGCCGTGCCCAAAAACGACTGCCCGAAGTCCGGGGCCCCAAGTTCGTCCAGCGGAAAAATGCCCAAAAAACGATGGGCTATAGCCTTGGGGCGTGGGGCTGGCGAAGTTCGTCCGCCGGACTCAGAATGGGGCGAAACTTTGCGTGCCCCCTCCGTGTGCCAAAAATAGGCCGCGGGCAAAGCCGCGCCCAAAAACGAGAGCCCGAAGTCTGGGGCCCCAAGTTCGTCCAGCGGAAAAATGCCCAAAAAACGATGGGCCATAGCCTTGGGGCGTGGGGCTGGCGAAGTTCGTCCGCCGGACTCAGAATGGGGCGAAACTTTGCGTGCCCCCTCCGTGTGCCAAAAATAGGCCGCGGGCAAAGCCGCGCCCAAAAACGAGAGCCCGAAGTCTGGGGCCCCAAGTTCGTCCAGCGGAAAAATGCCCAAAAAACGATGGGCTATAGCCTTGGGGCGTGGGGCTGGCGAAGTTCGTCCGCCGGACTCGGAATGGGGCGAAACTTTGTGTGCCCCCTCCGTGTGCCAAAAATAGGCCGCGGGCAAAGCCGCACCCAAAAATGGGCGCCCTAAGTCCGGGGCCCCAAGTTCGTCCAGCGGAAAAATGCCCAAAAAACGATGGGCCATAGACTTGGGGCGTGGGGCTGGCGAAGTTCGTCCGCCGGACTCGGAATGTAGCGAAAATTTCCGTGCCCCCTCCGTGTGCCAAAAATAGGCCGCGGGCAAAGCCGCGCCCAAAAATGAGCGCCCGAAGTCCGGGGCCCCAAGTTCGTCCAGCGGAAAAATTCCCAAAAAACGGGTGGGCTATAGCCTTGGGGCGTGGGGCGGGCGAAGTTCGTCCGCCGGACTCGGAATGCGACGAAACTTTGCGTGCCCCCTCCGTGTGCCAAAAATAGGCCGCGGATAAAGCCGCGCCCAAAAACGAGCGCCCGAAGTCCGGGGCCCCAAGTTCGTCCAGCGGAAAAATGCCCAAAAAACGGGTGGGCTATAGCCTTGGGGCGTGGGGCTGGCGAAGTTCGTCCGCCGGACTTGGAATGGGGCGAAACTTTGCGTGCCCCCTCCATGTACCAAAAATAGGCCGCGGATAAAGCCGCGCCTAAAAACGAGCACCCGAAGTCCGGGGCCCCAAGTTCGTCCAGCGGAAAAATGCCCAAAAAACGGGTGGGCTAGAGCCTTGGGGCGTGGGGCTGGCGAAGTTCATCCGCCGGACTCGGAATGGGGCGAAACTTTGCGTGCCCCCTCCGTGTGCCAAAAATAGGCCGCGGGCAAAGCCGCGCCCAAAAATGAGCGCCCGAAGTCCGGGGCCCCAAGTTCGTCCAGCGGAAAAATGCCCAAAAAACGGGTGGGCTATAGCCTTGGGGCGTGGGGCTGGCGAAGTTCGTCCGCCGAACTCGGAATGGGGCGAAACATTGCGTACCCCCTCCGTGTGCCAAAAATAGGCCACGGGCAAAGCCGCGCCCAAAAACGAGCACCCGAAGTCCGGGGCCCCATGTTCGTCCAGCGGAAAAATGCCCAAAAACCGATGGGCTATAGCCTTGGGGCGTGGGGCTGGTGAAGTTCGTCCGTCGGACTCGGAATGGGTCGAAACTTTGCGTGCCCCCTCCGTGTGACAAAAATAGGCCGCGGGCAAAGCCGCGCCCAAAAACGAGCACCCGAAGTCCGGGGCCCCAAGTTCGTCCAGCGGAAAAATGCCCAAAAACCGATGGGCTATAGCCTTGGGGCGTGGGGCTGGCGAAGTTCGTCCGTCGGACTCGGAATGGGGCGAAACTTTGCGTGCCCCCTCCGTGTGCCAAAAATAGGACACGGACAAAGCCGCGCCCAAAAACGAGCGCCCGAAGTCCGGGGCCCCAAGTTCGTCCAGCGGAAAAATGCCCAAAAAACGGGTGGGCTATAGCCTTGGGGCGTGGGGCTGGCGAAGTTCGTCCGCCGGACTCGGAATGGGGTGAAACTTTGCGTGCCCCCTCCGTGTGCCAAAAATAGGCCGCGGGCAAAGCCGTGCCCAAAAACGACTGCCCGAAGTCCGGGGCCCCAAGTTCGTCCAGCGGAAAAATGCCCAAAAAACGATGGGCTATAGCCTTGGGGCGTGGGGCTGGCGAAGTTCGTCCGCCGGACTCAGAATGGGGCGAAACTTTGCGTGCCCCCTCCGTGTGCCAAAAATAGGCCGCGGGCAAAGCCGCGCCCAAAAACGAGAGCCCGAAGTCTGGGGCCCCAAGTTCGTCCAGCGGAAAAATGCCCAAAAAACGATGGGCCATAGCCTTGGGGCGTGGGGCTGGCGAAGTTCGTCCGCCGGACTCAGAATGGGGCGAAACTTTGCGTGCCCCCTCCGTGTGCCAAAAATAGGCCGCGGGCAAAGCCGCGCCCAAAAACGAGAGCCCGAAGTCTGGGGCCCCAAGTTCGTCCAGCGGAAAAATGCCCAAAAAACGATGGGCTATAGCCTTGGGGCGTGGGGCTGGCGAAGTTCGTCCGCCGGACTCGGAATGGGGCGAAACTTTGTGTGCCCCCTCCGTGTGCCAAAAATAGGCCGCGGGCAAAGCCGCACCCAAAAATGGGCGCCCTAAGTCCGGGGCCCCAAGTTCGTCCAGCGGAAAAATGCCCAAAAAACGATGGGCCATAGACTTGGGGCGTGGGGCTGGCGAAGTTCGTCCGCCGGACTCGGAATGTAGCGAAAATTTCCGTGCCCCCTCCGTGTGCCAAAAATAGGCCGCGGGCAAAGCCGCGCCCAAAAATGAGCGCCCGAAGTCCGGGGCCCCAAGTTCGTCCAGCGGAAAAATTCCCAAAAAACGGGTGGGCTATAGCCTTGGGGCGTGGGGCGGGCGAAGTTCGTCCGCCGGACTCGGAATGCGACGAAACTTTGCGTGCCCCCTCCGTGTGCCAAAAATAGGCCGCGGATAAAGCCGCGCCCAAAAACGAGCGCCCGAAGTCCGGGGCCCCAAGTTCGTCCAGCGGAAAAATGCCCAAAAAACGGGTGGGCTATAGCCTTGGGGCGTGGGGCTGGCGAAGTTCGTCCGCCGGACTTGGAATGGGGCGAAACTTTGCGTGCCCCCTCCATGTACCAAAAATAGGCCGCGGATAAAGCCGCGCCTAAAAACGAGCACCCGAAGTCCGGAGCCCCAAGTTCGTCCAGCGGAAAAATGCCCAAAAAACGGGTGGGCTAGAGCCTTGGGGCGTGGGGCTGGCGAAGTTCATCCGCCGGACTCGGAATGGGGCGAAACTTTGCGTGCCCCCTCCGTGTGCCAAAAATAGGCCGCGGGCAAAGCCGCGCCCAAAAATGAGCGCCCGAAGTCCGGGGCCCCAAGTTCGTCCAGCGGAAAAATGCCCAAAAAACGGGTGGGCTATAGCCTTGGGGCGTGGGGCTGGCGAAGTTCGTCCGCCGGACTCGGAATGGGGCGAAACTTTGCGTGCCCCCTCCGTGTGCCAAAAATAGGCCGCAGGCAAATCCGCGCCCAAGAATGAGCGCCCGAAGTCCGGGGCCCCAAGTTCGTCCAGCGGAAAAATGCCCAAAAAACGGGTGGGCTATAGCCTTGGGGCGTGGGGCTGGCGAAGTTCGTCCGCCGGATTCGGAATGGGGTGAAACTTTGCGTGCCCCCTCCGTGTGCCAAAAATAGGCCGCGGGCAAAGCCGCGCCCAAAAACGAGTGCCCGAAGTCTGGGGCCCCAAGTTCGTCCAGCGGAAAAATGCCCAAAAAACGGGTGGGCTATAGCCTTGGGGCGTGGGGCTGGCGAAGCTCGACCGCCGGACTCGGAATGGGGCGAAACTTTACGTGCCCCCTCCGTGTGCCAAAAATAGGCCGCGGGCAAAGCCGCGCCCAAGAATGAGTGCCCGAAGTCCGGGGCCCCAAGTTCGTCCAGCGGAAAAATGCCCAAAAAACGGGTGGGCTATAGCCTTGGGGCGTGGGGCTGGCGAAGTTCGTCCGCCGGACTCGGAATGGGGCAAAACTTTGCGTGCCCCCTCCGTGTGCCAAAAATAGGCCGCGGGCAAAGCCGCGCCCAAAAACGAGTGCCCGAAGTCTGGGACCCCAAGTTCGTCCAGCGGAAAAATGCCCAAAAACCGATGGGCTATAGCCTTGGGGCGTGGGGCTGGCGAAGCTCGTCCGCCGGACTCGGAATGGGGCGAAACTTTGCGTGCCCCCTCCGTGTGCCAAAAATAAGCCGCGGCCAAAGCCGAGCCCAAAAACGAGCGCCCGAAGTCCGGGGCCCCAAGTTCGTCCAGCGGAAAAATGCCCAAAAAACGGGTGGGCTATAGCCTTGGGGCGTTCGGCTGGCGAAGTTCGTCCGCCGGACCCGGAATGGGGCGAAACTTTGCGTGCCCCCTCCGTGTGCCAAAAATAGGCCGCGGGCAAAGCCATGCCCAAAAACGAGTGCCCGAAGTCTGGGGCCCCAAGTTCGTCCAGCGGAAAAATGCCCAAAAAACGGGTGGGCTATAGCCTTGGGGCGTGGGGCTGGCGAAGCTCGTCCGCCGGACTCGGAATGGGGCGAAACTTTGCGTGCCCCCTCCGTGTGCCAAAAATAGGCCGCGGGCAAAGCCGTGCCCAAAAACGAGAGCCCGAAGTCCGGGGCCCCAAGTTCGTCCAGCAGAAAAATGCCCAAAAAACGATGGGCTATAGCCTTGGGGCGTGGGGCTGGCGAAGTTCGTCCCCCGGACTCGGAATGGGGCGAACCTTTGCGTGCCCCCTCCGTGTGCCAAAAATAGGCCACGGGTAAAGTCGCGCCCAAAAACGAGCGCCCGAAGTCCGGGGCCCCAAGTTCGTCCAGCGGAAAAATGCCCAAAAAACGGGTGGGCTATAGCCTTGGGGCGTGGAGCTGGCGAAGTTCGTCCGCCGGACTCGGAATGGGGCGAAACTATGCATGCCCCCTCCGTGCGCCAAAAATAGGCCGCGGGGAAAGCCGTGTCCAAAAACGAGCGCCCGAAGTCCGGGGCCCCAAGTTCGTCCAGCGGAAAAATCCCCAAAAAACGATGGGCTATAGCCTTGGGGCGTGGGGCTGGCGAAGTTCGTCCGCCGGACTCGGAATGGGGCGAAACTTTGCGTGCCCCCTCCGTGTGCCGAAAATAGGCCGCGGGCAAAGCTGCGCCCAAAAATGAGCGCCCGAAGTCCGGGGCCCCAAGTTCGTCCAGCGGAAAAATGCCCAAAAAACGATTGGCTATAGCCTTGGGGCGTGGGGCTGGCGAAGTTCGTCCGCCGGACTCGGAATGGGGCGTAACTTTGCGTGCCCCCTCCGTGTGCCAAAACTAGGCCGCGGGCAAAGCCGCGCCCAAAAAAGAGAGCCCGAAGTCCGGGGCCCCAAGTTCGTCCAGCGGAAAAATGCCCAAAAAACGATGGGCTATAGCCTTGGGGCGTGGCGCTGGCAAAGTTCGTCCGCCGGACTCGGAATGGAACGAAACTTTGCGTACCCCCTCCGTGTGCCAAAAATAGGCCGCGGGCAAAGCCGCGCCCAAAAACGAGCGCCCGAAGTCCGGGGCCCCTAGTTCGTCCAGGGGAAAAATGCCCAAAAAACGATGGGCTATAGCCTTGGGGTGTGGGGCCGGCGAAGTTCGTCCGCCGTACTCGGAATGGGACGAAACTTTGCGTGCCCCGTCCGTGTGCGAAAAATAGGCCGCGGGCAAAGCCACGCCCAAAATCGAGTGCCTAAAGTCCGGGGCCCCAAGTTCGTCCAGCGGAAAAATGCCCAAAAAACGGGTGGGCTATAGCCTTAAGTCGTGGGGCTGGCGAACCTCGTCCGCCGGACTCCGAATGGGGCGAAACTTTGCGTGCCCCCTCCGTGTGCCACAAATAGGCCGCGGGCAAAGCCGGGCCCAAAAACGAGAGCCCGATGTCCGGGGCCCCAAGTTCGTCCAGCGGAAAAATGCCCAAAAAACGATGGGCTATAGCCTTGGGGCGTGGGGCTGGCGAAGTTCGTCCGCCGGACTCGGAATGTGGCGAAACTTTGCGTGCCCCCTCCGTGTGCCGAAAATAGGCCACGGGCAAAGCCGCGCCCGAAGTCCGGTGCCACAAGTTCGTCCAGCGGGAAAATGCCCAAAAAACGATGGGCTATAGCCTTCGGGTGTGGGGCCGGCGAAGTTCGTCCGCCGGAATCGGAATGGGGCGAAACTTGGCATGCCCCCTCCGTGTGCCAAAAATAGGCCGCGGGCAAAGCCGCGCCCAAAAACGAGCGCCCGAAGTCCGGGGCCCCAAGTTCGTCCAGAGGAAAAATGCCCAAAAAACGATGGGCTATAGCCTTGGGGCGTGGGGCTTGCGAAGTTCATCCGCCGGACTCGGAATGGGGCAAAACTTTGCGTGCCCCCTCCGTGTGCCAAAAATAGGCCGCGGGCAAAGCCGCTCCCAAAAACGAGAGCCCGATGTCCGGGGCCCCTAGTTCGTCCAGGGGAAAAATGCCCAAAAAACGGGTGGGCTATAGCCTTGGGTCGTGGGGCTGGCGAAGTTCGTCCGCCGGACTCGGAATGGGGCGAAACTTTGCGTGCCCCCTCCGTGTGCCAAAAATCGGCCGCGGACAAAGCCGCGCCCAAAAACGAGCGCCCGAATTCCGGGGTCCCAAGTTCGTCCAGCGGAAAAATGCCCAAAAAACGATGGGCTATAGCCTTGGGGCGTGGGGCTGGCGAAGTTCGTCCGCCGGACTCGGAATGGGGTGAAACTTTGCGTGCCCCCTCCGTGTGTGAAAACTAGGCCGCGGGCAAAGCCGCGCCCAAAAACGAGTGCCCGAAGTCCGGGGCCCCAAGTTCGTCCAGCGGAAAAATGCCCAAAAAACGGGTGGGCTATAGCCTTGGGGCGTGGGGCTGGCGAACTTCGTCCGCCGGACTCGGAATGGGGCGAAACTTTGCGTGCCCCCTCCGTGTGCAAAAAATAGGCCGTGGGCAAAGCCGCACCCAAAAACAACTGCCCAAAGTCCGGGGCCCCAAGTTCGTCCAGAGGAAAAATGCCCAAAAACTGATGGGCTATAGCCTTGGGGCGTGGGGCTGGCGAAGTTCGTCCGCCGGACTCGGAATGGGGCGAAACTTTGCGTGCCCCCTCCGTGTACCAAAAATAGGCCGCGGGCAAAGCCGCGCCCAAAAACGAGCGCCCGAAGTGCAGGGCCCCAAGTTCGTCCAGCGGAAAATGCCCAAAAAATGGGTGGGCTATAGCCTTGGGGCGTGGGGCTGGCGAAGTTCGTCCGCCGGACTCGGAATGGGGCGAAACTTTGTGTGCCCCCTCCGTGTGCCAAAACTAGGCCGCGGGCAAAGCCGTGCCCAAAACCGAGCGCCCGAAGTCCGGGGCCCCAAGTTCGTCCAGCGGAAAAATGCCCAAAAAACGGGCGGGCTATAGCCTTGGGGCGTGGGGCTGGCGATGTTCGTCCGCCGGACTCGGAACGGGGCGAAACTTTGCGTGCCCCCTCTGTGTGCCAAAAATAGGCCACGGGCAAAGCCGCGCCCAAGAACGAGCGCCCGAAGTCCGGGGCCCCAAGTTCGTCCAGCGGAAAAATGCCCAAAAAACGATGGGCTATAGCCTTGGGGCGTGGGGCTGGCGAAGTTCGTCCGCCGGACTCGGAATGGGGCGAAACTTTGCGTGCCCCCTCCGTGTGCCAAAAATAGGCCGCAGGCGAAGCCGCGCCCAAAAACAAGCGCCCGAAGTCTGGGGCCCTAACTTCGTCCAGCGGAAAAATGCCCAAAAAATGAGGGGCTACAGCCTTGGGGCGTGGGGCTGGCGAAGTTCGTCCGCCGGACTCGGAATGGGGCAAAACTTTGCGTGCCCCCTCCGTGTGCCAAAAATAGGCCGCGGGCAAAGCCGCGCCCAAAAACGAGCACCCGAAGTCCGGGGCCCCAAGTTCATCCAGCGGAAAAATGCCCAAAAAACGATGGGCTATAGCCTCGGGGCGTGGGGCTGGCGAAGTTCGTCCGTCGGACTCGGACTGGGGCGAAACTTTGCGTGCCCCCTCCGTGTGCCAAAAATAGGCCGCGGGCAAAGCCGCGCCCAAAAACGAGCGACCGAAGTCCGGGGCCCCATGTTCGTCCAGCGGAAAAATGCCCAAAAAACGATGGGCTATAGCCTTGGGGCGTGGGGCTGGCGAAGTTCGTCGCCCGGACTCGGAATGGGGCAAAACTTTGCGTGCCCCCTCCGTCTGCCAAAAATAGGCCGCGGGCAAAGCCGCGCCCAAAAACGAGCGACCAAAGTCCGGGGCCCCATGTTCGTCCAGCGGAAAAATGCCCAAAAAACGTTGGGCTATAGCCTTGGGGCGTGGGGCTGGCGAAGTTCATCCGCCGGACTCGGAATGGGGCAAAACTTTGCGTGCCCCCTCCGTGTGCCAAAAATATGCCGCGGGCAAAGCCGCGTCCAAAAACGAGCGCCCGAAGTCTGGGGCCTCAAGTTCGTCCAGCGGAAAAATGCCCAAAAAACGGGTGGGCTATAGCCTTGGGGCGTGGGGCTGGCGAAGTTCGTCCGCCGGACTCGGAATGGGGTGAAACTTTGCGTGCCCCCTCCGTGGTCCAAAAATAGGCCGCGGGCAAAGCCGCGCCCAAAAACGAGTGCCCGAAGTCCGGGGCCCCAAGTTCGTCCAGCGGAAAAATGCCCAAAAAACTGATGGGCTATAGCCTTGGGGCGTGGGGCCGGCGAAGTTTGTCCGCCGGACTCGGAATGGGGCGAAACTTTGCGTGCCCCCTCCGTGTGTCAAAAATAGGCCGCGGAAAAAGCTGCGTCCAAAAACGAGCGCCCGAAGTCCAGGGCCCTAAGTTCGTCCAGCGGAAAAATGCCCAAAAAACGATGGGCTATAGTCTTGGGGCGTGGGGCTGGCGAAGTTCGTCCGCCGGACTCGGAATGGGGCAAAACTTTGCGTGCCCCCTCCGTCTGCCAAAAATAGGCCGCGGGCAAAGCCGCGCCCAAAAACGAGCGACCGAAGTCCGGGGCCCCAAGTTCGTCCAACGGAAAAATGCCGAAAAAATGATGGGCTATAGCCTTGGGGCGTGGGGCCGGCGAAGTTCGTCCGCCAGACTCGGAATGGGGCGAAACTTTGCCTGCCCCCTCCGTGTGCCAAAAATAGGCTGCGGGCAAAGCCGCGCCCAAAAACGAGCGCCCGAATTCCGGGGCCCCAAGTTCGTCCAGCGGAAAATGCCCAAAAAATGGGTCGGCTATAGCCTTGGGGCGTGGGGCTGGCGAAGTTCGTCCGCCGGACTCGGAATGGGGCGAAACTTGCCGTGCCCCCTCCGTGTGCCAAAAATAGGCCGCGGGCAAAGCCGCGCCCAAAAACGAGCGCCCGAAGTCTGGGGCCCCAAGTTCGTCCAGCGGAAAAATGCCCAAAAAACGATGGGCTATAGCCTTGGGGCGTGCGGTTGGCGAAGTTCGTCCGCCGGACTTGGAATGGGGGAAACTTTGCGTGCCCCCTCCGTGTGCCAAAAATAGGCCGCGGGCAAAGCCGCGCCCAAAAACGAGCGCCCGAAGTCCGGGGCCCCATGTTCGTCCAGCGGAAAAATGCCCAAAAAACGATGGGCTATAGCCTTGGGGCGTGGGGCTGACGAAGTTCGTCCGCCGGACTCGGAATGGGGAAAAACTTTGCGTGCCCCCTCCGTCTGCCAAAAATAGGCCGTGGGCAAAGCCGCACCCAAAAACGAGTGCCCGAAGTCCAGGGCCCCAAGTTCATCCAGCGGAAAAATGCCCAAAAAACGATGGGCTATAGCCTTGGGGCGTGGGGCTGGCGAAGTTCGTCCGCCGGACTCAGAATGGGGCGAAACTTTGCGTGCCCCCTACGAGTGCCAAAAATAGGCCGCGGGCAAAGCCGCGCCCAAAAACGATCGCCCGAAGTCCGGGGCCCCAAGTTCGTCCAGCGGAAAATGCCCAAAAAACGGGTGGGCTATAGCCTTGAGGCGTGGGGCTGGCGAAGCTCGCCCGCCGGACTCAGAATGGGGCGAAACTTTGTGTGCCCCCTCCGTGGGCCAAAACTAGGCCGTGGGCAAAGCCGTGTCCAAAAACGAGCGCGCGAAGTCCGGGGCCCCAAGTTCGTCCAGCGGAAAAATGCCCAAAAAACGGGTGGGCTATAGCCTTGGGGCGTGGGGCCGGCGATGTTCGTCCGCCGGACTCGGAACGTGGCGAACCTTTGCGTGCCCCCTCCGTGTTCCAAAAATAGGCCGCGGGCAAAGCCGCGCCCAAGAGCGAGCGCCCGAAGTCCGGGGCCCCAAGTTCGTCCAGCGGAAAAATGCCCAAAAAACGATGGGCTATAGCCTTGGGGCGTGGGGCTGGCCAAGTTTGTCCGCCGGACTAGGAATGGGGCGAAACTTTGCTTGCCCCATCCGTGTGCCAAAAATAGGCCGCGGGCAAAGCCGCGCCCAAAAACGAGTGCTCGAAGTCCGGGGCCCTAAGTTCGTCCAGCGGAAAAATGCCCAAAAAACGATGGGCTATAGCCTTGGGGCGTGGGGCTGGCGAAGTTCGTCCGCCGGACTTGGAATGGGGCAAAACTTTGCGTGCCCCCTCCGTGTGCCAAAAATAGACCGCGGGCAAAGCCGCCCCCCAAAACGAGCGCCCGAAGTCCGGGGCCCCAATTTCGTCCAGCGGAAAAATGCCCAAAAAATGATGGGCTATAGCCTTGGGACGTGGGCCTGGCGAAGTTCGTCCGCCGGACTCGGAATGGGGCAAAACTTTGCGTGCCCCCTCTGTGTGCCAAATATAGGCCGCGGGCAAAGCCGCGCCCAAAAACGAGCGCCCGAAGTCCGGGGCCCCAAGTTCGTCCAGCGGAAAAATTCCCAAACAACGATGGGCTATAGCCTTGGGGCGTGGGGCTGGCAAAGTTCATCCGCCGGACTCAGAATGGGGCGAAACTTTGCGTGCCCCCTCCTTGTGCCAAAAATAGGCCGCGGGCAAAGCCGCGCCCGAAGTCCGGGGCCCCAAGGTCATCCAGCGGAAAAACGCCCAAAAAATGGGTGGGCTATAGCCTTGGGGCGTGGGGCTGGCGAAGTTCGTCTGCCGGACTCGGAATGGGGCGAAACTTTGCGTGCCCCCTCCGTGTGCCAAAAATAGGCCGCGGGCAAAGCCGCGCCCAAAAACGTGCGCCCGAAGTCCGGGGCCCTAAGTTCGTCCAGTGCAAAAATGCCCAAAAACGATGGGCTATAGCCTTGGGGCGTGGGGCTGGCGAAGTTCGTCCGCCGGACTTGGAATGGGGCGAAACTTTGCGTGCCCCCTCCGTGTGCCAAAAATAGGCCGCGGGCAAAGCCGCGCCCAAAAACGAGCGCCCGAAGTCCGGGCCCCAAGTTCGTCCAGCGGAAAAATGCCCAAAAAACGATGGGCTATAGCCTGGGGGCGTGGGGCTGGCGAAGTTCGTCCGCCGGACTCGGAATGGGGCGAAACTTTGCGTGCCCCCTCCGTGTGCCAAAAATAGGCCGCGGGCAAAGCCGCGCCCAAAAACGAGCGCCCGAAGTCCAGGGCCCCAAGTTCGTCCAGCGGAAAAATGCCCAAAAAACGGGTGGGCTATAGCTTTGGGGCGTGGGGCTGGCGAAGTTCGTCCGCCGGACTCGGAAAGGGGCGAAACTTTGCGTGCCCCCTCCGTGTGCCAAAAATAGGCCGCGGGCAAAGCCGCGCCCAAAAACGAGCTCCCGAACTCCGGGGTCCCAAGTTCGTCCAGCGGAAAAACGCCCAAAAAATGGGTGGGCTATAGCCTTGGGGCGTGGGGCTGGCGAAGTTCGTCTGCCGGACTCGGAATGGGGCGAAACTTTGCGTGCCCCCTCCGTGTGCCAAAAATAGGCCGCGGGCAAAGCCGCGCCCAAAAACGAGCGCCCGAAGTCCGTGGCCCTGAGTTCGTCCAGCGGAAAAATGCCCAAAAAACGATGGGCTATAGCCCTGGGGCGTGGGGCTGGCGAAGTTCATCCGCCGGTCTCGGAATGGGGCAAAACTTTTCGTGCCCCCCCCGTGTGCCAAAAATAGGCCGCGGGCAAAGCCGCCCCCAAAAACGAGCGCCCGAAGTCCGGGGCCCCAAATTCGTCCAGCGGAAAAATGCCCAAAAAACGATGGGCTATAGCCTTGGGGCGTGGGCCTGGCGAAGTTCGTCCGCCGGACTCGGAATGGGGCGAAACTTTGCGTGCCCCCTCTTTGTGCCAAATATAGGCCGTGGGCAAAGCCGCGCCCAAAAACGAGCGCCCGAAGTCCGGGGCCCCAAGTTCGTCCAGCGGAAAAATGCCCGAAAAACGGGTGGGCTATAGCCTTGGGGCGTGGGGCTGGCGAAGTTTGTCCGCCGGACTCGGAATGGGGAGAACCTTTGCGTGCCCCCTCCGTGTGCCAAAAATAGGCCGCGGGAAAAGCCGCGCCCAAAAACGAGCGCCCGAGTCCGGGGCCCCAAGTTCGTCCAGCGGAAAAATGCCCAAAAAACGATGGGCTATAGCCTTGGGGCGTGGGGCTGGCGAAGTTCGTCCGCCGGACTCGGAATGGGCCGAAACTTTGCGTGCCCCCTCCGTGTGCCAAAAATAGGCCGCGGGCAAAGCCGCGCCCAAAAACGAGCGCCCGAAGTCCGGGGCCCCAAGTTCGTCCAGCGGAAAAATGCCCAAAAAACGGGTGGGCTATAGCCTTGGGGCGTGGGGCTGGCGAAGTTCGTCCGCCGGACTCAGAATGGGGCGAAACTTTACGTGTCCCCTCCGTGTGCCAAAAATAGGCTACGGGCAAAGCCGCGCCCAAAAACGGGAGCCCGAAGTCCGGGGCCCCAAGTTCGTCCAGCGGACAAATGCCCAAAAAATGATGGGCTATAGCCTTGGGGCGTGGGGCTGGCGAAGTTCGTCCGCCGGACTCGGAATGGGGCGAAACTTTGCGTGCCCCCTCCGTGTGCCAAAAATAAGCCGCGGGCAAAGCCGCGCCCAAAAACGAGTGCCCGAAGTCCGGGGCCCCAAGTTCGTCCAGCGGAAAAATGCCCAAAAAACGGGTGGGCTATAGCCTTGGGCCGTGGGGCTGGCCAAGTTCATCCGCCGGACTCGGAATGGGGCGAAACTTTGCGTGCCCCCTCCGTGTGCAAAAAATAGGCCGCGGGCAAAGCCGCACCCAAAAACGAGCGCCCGAAGTCAGGGGCCCCATGTTCGTCCAGCGGAAAAATGTCCAAAAAATGGGTGGGCTATAGCCTTGGGGCGTGGGGCTGGCGAAGTTCGTCCGCCGGACTCGGAATGGGGCGAAACTTTGCGTGCCCCCTCCGTGTGCCAAAAATAGGCCGCGTGCAAAGCCGCGTCCAAAAACGAACGCCCGAAGTCCGGGGCCCCAGGTTCGTCCAGCGGAAAAATGCCCAAAAAACGATGGGCTATAGCCTTGGGGCGTGGGGCTGGTGAATTTCGTTCGCCGGACTCGGAATGGGGCGAAACTTTGCGTGCCCCCTCCGTGTGCCAAAAATAGGCCGCGGGCAAAGCCGCGCCCAAAAACGAGCTCCCGAACTCCGGGGTCCCAAGTTCGTCCAGCGGAAAAATGCCCAAAAAACAGGTGGGCTATAGCCTTGGGGCGTCGGGCTGGCGAAGTTCGTCCGCCGGACTCGGAATGGGACGAAACTTTGCGTGCCCCATCCGTGTGCCAAAAATAGGCCGCGGACAAAGCCGCGCCCAAAAATGAGCGCCCGAAGTCTGGGGCCCCAAGTTCGTCCAGCGGAAAAATGCCCAAAAAACGGGTGGGCTATAGCCTTGGGGCGTGGGGCTGGCGAAGTTCGTCCGCCGGACTCGGAATGGGGCGAAACTTTGCGTGCCCCCTCCGTGTGCCAAAAATAGGCCGCGGGCAAAGCCGCGCCCGAAGTCCGGGGCCCCAAGTTCGTCCAGCGGAAAAATGCCCAAAAAACGGCTGGGCTATAGCCTTGGGGCGTGGGGCTGGCGAAGTTCGTCCGCCGGAGTCGGAATGGGGCGAAACTTTGCGTGCCCCCTCCGTGTGCCAAAAATAGGCCGCGGACAAAGCCGCGACCAAAAACGAGCGCCCGAAGTCCGGGGCCCCAAGTTCGTCGATCGGAAAAATGCCCAAAAAACGGGTGGGCTATAGCCTTGGGGCGTGGGGCTGGCGAAGTTCGTCCGCAGGACTCGGAATGGGGCGAAACTTTGCGTGCCCCCTCCATGTGCCAAAAATAGGCCGCGGGCAATGCCGCGCCCAAAAACGAGCGCCCGAAGTCCGGGGCCCCAAGTTCGTCCAGTGGAAAAATGCCCAAAAAACGATGGGCTATAGCCTTGGGGCGTGGGGCTGGCGAAGTTCTTCCGCCGGACTCGGAATGGGGCGAAACTTTGTGTGCCCCCTCCGTGTGCCAAAAATAGGCCGCGGGCCAAGGCGCGCCCAAAAACAAGCGCCCGAAGTCCGGGGCCCCAAATTCGTCCAGCGGAAAAATGCCCAAAAAACGGGTGGGCTATAGCCTTGGGGTGTGGGGCTGGCGAAGTTCGTCCGTCGGACTCGGAATGGGGCGAAACTTTGCGTGCCCCCTCCATGTGCCAAAAATAGGCCGCGGGCAAAGCCGCGCCCAAAAAGGAGCACCCGAAGTCCGGGGCCCCAAGTTCGTCCAGCGGAAAAATGCCGAAAAAACGGGTGGGCTATAGCCTTGGGGCGTGGGGCTGGCGAAGTTCGTCCGCCGGACTCGGAATGGGGCGAAACTTTGCGTGCCCCCTCCGTGTGCCAAAAATAGGCCGCGGGGAAAGCCGCGCCCAAAAACGAGCGCCCGAAGCCCGGGGCTTCAAGTTCGTCCAGCGGAAAAATGCCCAAAAAACGAAGGGCTATAGCCTTGGGGCGTGGGGCTGGCGAAGTTCGTCCGCCGGACTCGGAATGGTGCGAAACTTTGCGTGCCCCCTCCGTGCGCTAAAAATAGGCCGCGGGCAAAGCCGCGCCCAAAAACGAGCGCCCGAAGTCCGGGGCCCCAAGTTCGTCCAGCGGAAAAATGCCCAAAAAACGGGTGGGCTATAGCCTTGGGGCGTGGGGCCGGCGAAGCTCGTCCGCTGGCCTCGGAATGGGGCGAAACTTTGCGTGCCCCCTCCGTGTGCCAAAAATAGGCCGCGGACAAAGCCGCGCCCAAAAACAAGCGCCCGAAGTCCGGGGCCCCAAGTTCGTCCAGCGGAAAAATGCCCAAAAAACGGGTGGGCTATAGCCTTGGGGCGTGGGGCTGGCGAAGTTCGTCCGCCGGACTCGGAATGGGGCGAAACTTTGCGTGCCCGCTCCGTGTGCCAAAAATAGGCCGCGAGCAAAGCCGCATCCAAAAACGAGCGCCCGAAGTCCGGGGCCCCAAGTTCGTCCAGCGGAAAAATGCCCAAAAAACGGGCGGGCTATAGCCTTGGGGCGTGGGGCTTGCGAAGTTCGTCCGCCGGACTCGGAATGGGGCGAAACTTTGCGTGTTCCCTCCGTGCGCCAAAAATAGGCCGCGGGCAAAGCCGCGCCCAAAAACGAGCGCCCGAAGTCCGGGGCCCCAAGTTCGTCCAGCGGAAAATGCCCAAAAAACGGGTGGGCTATAGCCTTGGGGCGTGGGGCTGGCGAAGTTCGTCCCCCGGACTTGGAATGGGGCGAAACTTTGCGTGCCCCCTCCGTGTGCCAAAAATAGGCCGCAGGCAAAGCCGCGCCCAAAAATGAGCACCCGAAGTCCGGGGCCCCAAGTTCCTCCAGCGGAAAAATGCACAAAAAACGATGGGCTATAGCCTTGGGGCGTGGGGCTGGCGAAGTTCGTTCGCCGGACTCGGAATGGGGCGAAACTTTTCGTGCCCCCTCCGTGTGCCAAAAATAGGCCGCGGGAAAAGCCGCGCCCGAAGTCCGGGGCCCCAAGTTCGTCCAGCGGAAAAATGCCCAAAAAACGGGTGGGCTATAGCCTTGGGGCGTGGGGCTGGCGAAGTTCGTCCACCGGACTCGGAATGGGGTGAAACTTTGCGTGCCCCCTCCGTGTGCCAAAAATAGGCCGCGGGGAACGCCGCGCCCAAAAACGAGCGCCCAAAGTCCGGGGCTTCAAGTTCGTCCAGCGGAAAAATGCCCAAAAAACGATGGGCTATAGCCTTGGGGCGTGGGGCTTGCGAAGTTCGTCCGCCGGACTCAGAATGGTGCGAAACTTTGCGTGCCCCCTCCGTGTGCCAAAAATAGGCCACGGGCAAAGCCGCACCCAAAAACGAGCGCCCGAAGTCTGGGGCCACAAGTTCGTCCAGCGGAAAAATTCCCAAAAAACGGATGGGCTATAGCCTTGGGGCGTGGGGCTGGCGAAGCTCGTCCGCCGGCCTCGGAATGGGGCAAAACTTTGCGTGCCCCCTCCGTGTGCCAAAAATAGGCCGCGGACAAAGCCGCGCCCAAAAACGAGCACCCGAAGTCCGGGGGACCAAGTTCGTCCAGCGGAAAAATGCCCAAAAAATGACGGGCTATAGCCTTTGGGCCTGGGGCTGGCGAAGTTTGTCCGCCGGACTCGGAATGGGGCGAAACTTTGCGTGCCCCCTCCGTGTGCCAAAAATAGGCCGCGGACAAAGCCGCGCCCAAAAACAAGCGCCCGAAGTCCGGGGCCCCAAGTTCGTCCAGCGGAAAAATGCCCAAAAAACGGGTGGGCTATAGCCTTGGGGCGTGGGGCTGGCGAAGTTCGTCCGCCGGACTCGGAATGGGGCGAAACTTTGCGTGCCCGCTCCGTGTGCCAAAAATAGGCCGCGAGCAAAGCCGCATCCAAAAACGAGCGCCCGAAGTCCGGGGCCCCAAGTTCGTCCAGCGGAAAAATGCCCAAAAAACGGGCGGGCTATAGCCTTGGGGCGTGGGGCTTGCGAAGTTCGTCCGCCGGACTCGGAATGGGGCGAAACTTTGCGTGTTCCCTCCGTGCGCCAAAAATAGGCCGCGGGCAAAGCCGCGCCCAAAAACGAGCGCCCGAAGTCCGGGGCCCCAAGTTCGTCCAGCGGAAAATGCCCAAAAAACGGGTGGGCTATAGCCTTGGGGCGTGGGGCTGGCGAAGTTCGTCCCCCGGACTTGGAATGGGGCGAAACTTTGCGTGCCCCCTCCGTGTGCCAAAAATAGGCCGCAGGCAAAGCCGCGCCCAAAAACGAGCACCCGAAGTCCGGGGCCCCAAGTTCCTCCAGCGGAAAAATGCACAAAAAACGATGGGCTATAGCCTTGGGGCGTGGGGCTGGCGAAGTTCGTTCGCCGGACTCGGAATGGGGCGAAACTTTTCGTGCCCCCTCCGTGTGCCAAAAATAGGCCGCGGGCAAAGCCGCGCCCGAAGTCCGGGGCCCCAAGTTCGTCCAGCGGAAAAATGCCCAAAAAACGGGTGGGCTATAGCCTTGGGGCGTGGGGCTGGCGAAGTTCGTCCACCGGACTCGGAATGGGGTGAAACTTTGCGTGCCCCCTCCGTGTGCCAAAAATAGGCCGCGGGGAAAGCCGCGCCCAAAAACGAGCGCCCAAAGTCCGGGGCTTCAAGTTCGTCCAGCGGAAAAATGCCCAAAAAACGATGGGCTATAGCCTTGGGGCGTGGGGCTTGCGAAGTTCGTCCGCCGGACTCAGAATGGTGCGAAACTTTGCGTGCCCCCTCCGTGTGCCAAAAATAGGCCACGGGCAAAGCCGCACCCAAAAACGAGCGCCCGAAGTCTGGGGCCACAAGTTCGTCCAGCGGAAAAATTCCCAAAAAACGGATGGGCTATAGCCTTGGGGCGTGGGGCTGGCGAAGCTCGTCCGCCGGCCTCGGAATGGGGCAAAACTTTGCGTGCCCCCTCCGTGTGCCAAAAATAGGCCGCGGACAAAGCCGCGCCCAAAAACGAGCACCCGAAGTCCGGGGGACCAAGTTCGTCCAGCGGAAAAATGCCCAAAAAATGACGGGCTATAGCCTTTGGGCCTGGGGCTGGCGAAGTTTGTCCGCCGGACTCGGAATGGGACAAAACATTGCGTGCCCCCTCCGTGTGCCAAAAATAGGCCGCGGTCAAAGCCGCGCCCAAAAACGAGCGCCCGAAGTCCGGGGCCCCAAGTTTGTCCAGCGGAAAAATGCCCAAAAAATGGGTGGGCTATAGCCTTGGGGCGTGGGGCTGGCGAAGTTCGTCCGCCGGACTCGGAATGGGGCGAAACTTTGCGTGCCCGCTCCGTGTGCCAAAAATAGACCGCGGGCAAAGCCGCGCCCAAAAACGAGCGCCCGAAATCTAGGGCCCCAAGTTCGTCCAGCGGAAAAATGCCCAAAAAATGATGGGCTATAGCCTTGGGGCGTGGGGCTGGCGAAGTTCGTCCGCCGGACTCCGAATGGGGCGAAACTTTGCGTGCCCCCTACGTGTGCCAAAAATAGACCGCGGGCAAAGCCGCGCCAGAAAACGAGCGCCCGAAGTCCGGGGTCCCAAGTTCGTCCAGCGGAAAAATGCCTAAAAAACGATGGGCTATAGCCTTGGGGCGTGGGGCTGGCGAAGTTCGTCCGCCGGACTCGGAATGGGACGAAACTTTGCGTGCCCACTCCGTGTGCCAAAAATAGGCCCCGGGCAAAGCCGCGCCCAAAAACGAGCGCCCGAAGTCCTGGGCCCCAATTTCGTCCACCGGAAAAATGCCCAAAAAACGATGGGCTATAGCCTTGGCGCGTGGGGCTGGCGAAGTTCGTCCGCCAGACTCGGAATGGGGCGAAACTTTGCGTGCCCCCTCCGTGTGGTAAAAAAAGGCCGCGGGCAAATCCGCGCCCAAAAACGAGCGCCCGAAGTCCGGGGCCCCAAGTTCGTCCAGCGGAAAAATGCCCAAAAAACGGGTGGGCTATAGCCTTGGGGCGTGGGGCTGGCGAAGCTTGTCCGCCGGCCTCGGAATGGGGCGAAACTTTGCGTGCCCCCTCCGTGTGCCAAAAATAGGCCGCGGACAAAGCCGCGCCCAAAAACGAGCGCCCGAAGTCCGGGGCCCCAAGTTCGTCCAGCGGAAAAATGCCCAAAAAACGGGTGGGCTATAGCCTTGGGGCGTGGGGCTGGCGAAGTTCGTCCGCCGGACTCGGAATGGGGTGAAACTTTGCGTGCCCGCTCCGTGTGCCAAAAATAGGCCGCGAGCAAAGCCGCATCCAAAAACGAGCGCCCGAAGTCCGGGGCCCCAAGTTCGTCCAGTGGAAAAATGCCCAAAAAACGGGTGGGCTATAGCCTTGGGGCGTGGGGCTGGCGAAGTTCGTCCGCCGGACTCGGAATGGGGCGAAACTTTGCGTGTTCCCTCCGTGTGCCAAAAATAGGCCGCGGGCGAAGCCGCACCCAAAAACGAGCGCCCGAAGCCCGGGGCCCCAAGTTCGTCCAGCGGAAAATGCCCAAAAAACGGGTGGGCTATAGCCTTGGGGCGTGGGGCTGGCGAAGTTCGTCCGCCGGACTCGGAATGGGGCGAAACTTTGCGTGCCCCCTCCGTGTGCCAAAAATAGGCCGCAGGCAAAGCCGCGCCCAAAAACGAGCACCCGAAGTCCGGGGCCCCAAGTTCGTCCAGCGGAAAAATGCACAAAAAACGATGGGCTATAGCCTTGGGGCGTGGGGCTGGCGAAGTTCGTTCGCCGGACTCGGAATGGGGCGAAACTTTTCGTGCCCCCTCCGTGTGCCAAAAATAGGCCGCGGGCAAAGCCGCGCCCGAAGTCCGGGGCCTCAAGTTCGTCCAGCGGAAAAATGCCCAAAAAACGGGTGGGCTATAGCCTTGGGGCGTGGGGCTGGCGAAGTTCGTCCACCGGACTCGGAATGGGGTGAAACTTTGCGTGCCCCCTCCGTGTTCCAAAAATAGGCCGCGGGGAAAGCCGCACCCAAAAACGAGCACCCAAAGTCCGGGGCTTCAAGTTCGTCCAGCGGAAAAATGCCCAAAAAACGATGGGCTATAGCCTTGGGGCGTGGGGCTGGCGAAGTTCGTCCGCCGGACTCGGAATGGGGCGAAACTTTGCGTGTTCCCTCCGTGTGCCAAAAATAGGCCGCGGGCGAAGCCGCGCCCAAAAACGAGCGCCCGAAGCCCGGGGCCCCAAGTTCGTCCAGCGGAAAATGCCCAAAAAACGGGTGGGCTATAGCCTTGGGGCGTGGGGCTGGCGAAGTTCGTCCGCCGGACTCGGAATGGGGCGAAACTTTGCGTGCCCCCTCCGTGTGCCAAAAATAGGCCGCAGGCAAAGCCGCGCCCAAAAACGAGCACCCGAAGTCCGGGGCCCCAAGTTCGTCCAGCGGAAAAATGCACAAAAAACGATGGGCTATAGCCTTGGGGCGTGGGGCTGGCGAAGTTCGTTCGCCGGACTCGGAATGGGGCGAAACTTTTCGTGCCCCCTCCGTGTGCCAAAAATAGGCCGCGGGCAAAGCCGCGCCCGAAGTCCGGGGCCTCAAGTTCGTCCAGCGGAAAAATGCCCATAAAACGACGGGCTATAGCCTTGGGGCGTGGGGCTGGCGAAGTTCGTCCGCCGGACTCGGAATGGGGCAAAACTTTGCGTGCCCCCTCCGTGTGCAAAAAATAGGCCGCGGACAAAGGCGCGCCCAAAAACAAGCACCCGACGTCCCGGGCCCCAAGTTCGTCCAGCGGAAAAATGCCCAAAAAACGGGTGGGCTATAGCCTTGGGGCGTGGGGCTGGCGAAGTTCGTCCGCCGGACTCGGAATGGGGCGAAACTTTGCGTGCCCGCTCCGTGTGCCAAAAATAGGCCGCGGACAAAGCCGCGCCCAAAAACGAGCGCCCGAAGTCTGGGGCCCCAAGTTCGTCCAGCGGAAAAATGCCCAAAAAACAATGGGCTATAGCCTTGGGGCTTTGGGCTGGCGAAGTTCGTCTGCCGGACTCGGAATGGGGCGAAACTTTGCGTGCCCCCTCCGTGTGCCAAAAATAGACCGCGGGCAAAGCCGTTCCCAAAAACGAGCGCCCGAAGTCCAGGGCCCCAAGTTCGTCCAGCGGGAAAATGTCCAAAAAACGGGTGGGCTATAGCCTTGGGGCGTGGGGCTGGCGAAGTTCGTCCGCCGGACTCGGAATGGGGCAAAACTTTGCGTGCCCCCTCCGTGTGCCATAAATAGGCCGCAGGCAAAGCCGCGCCCAAAAACGAGTGCCCGAAGTCCGGGGTCCCAAGTTCGTCCAGCGGAAAAATGCCTAAAAAACGATGGGCTATAGCCTTGGGGCGTGGGGCTGGCGAAGTTCTTCCGCCGGACTCGGAATGGGACGAAACTTTGCTTGCCCCCTCCGTGTGCCAAAAATAGGCCCCGGGCAAATCCGTGCCCAAAAACGAGCGCCCGAAGTCCGGGGCCCCAATTTCGTCCAGCGGAAAAATGCCCAAAAAACGGGTGGGCTATAGCCTTGGGGCGTGGGGCTGGCGAAGTTCGTCCGCCGGACTCGGAATGGGGCAAAACTTTGCGTGCCCCCTCCGTGTGCCAAAAATAGGCCGCGGACAAAGCCGCGCCCAAAAACGAGCGCCCGAAGTCCGGGGTCCCAAGTTCGTCCAGCGGAAAAATGCCCAAAAAACGGGTGGGCTATAGCCTTGGGGCGTGGGGCTGGCGAAGTTCGTCCGCCGGACTTGGAATGGGGCGAAACTTTGCGTGCCCGCTCCGTGTGCCAAAAATAGGCCGTGGACAAAGCCGCGCCCAAAAACGAGCACCCGAAGTCTGGGGCCCCAAGTTCGTCCAGCGGAAAAATGCCCAAAAAACGATGGGCTATAGCCTTGGGGTGTTGGGCTGGCGAAGTTCGTCTGCCGGACTCGGAATGGGGCGAAACTTTGCGTGCCCCCTCCGTGTGCCAAAAATAGACCGCGGGCAAAGCCGCGCCAAAAAACGAGCGCCCGAAGTCCAGGGCCCCAAGTTCGTCCAGCGGAAAAATGCCCGAAAAACGGGTGGGCTATAGCCTTGGGGCGTGGGGCTGGCGAAGTTCGTCCGCCGGACTCAGAATGGGGCAAAAATTTGCGTGCCCCCTCCGTGTGCCAAAAATAGGTCGCGGGCAAAGCCGCGCCCAAAAACGAGTGCCCGAAGTCCGGGGTCCCAAGTTCGTCCAGCGGAAAAATGCCTAAAAAATGATGGGCTATAGCCTTGGGGCGTGGGGCTGGCGAAGTTCTTCCGCCGGACTCGGAATGGGACGAAACTTTGCTTGCCCCCTCCGTGTGCCAAAAATAGGTCCCGGGCAAATCCGTGCCCAAAAACGAGCGCCCGAAGTACGGGGCCCCAATTTCGTCCAGCGGAAAAATGCCCAAAAAACGGGTGGGCTATAGCCTTGGGGCGTGGGGCTGGCGAAGTTCGTTCGCCGGTCTCGGAATGGGGCGAAACTTTGCGTGCCCCCTCCGTGTGCCAAAAATAGGCCGCGGGCAAAGCCGCGCCCAAAAACGAGCCCCCGAAGTGCGGGGCCCCAAGTTCGTCCAGCGGAAAAACGCCCAAAAAACGATGGGCTATAGCCTTGGGGCGTGGGGCTGGCGAAGTTCGTCCGCCGGACTCGGAATGGGACGAAACTTTGTGTGCCCCCTCGGTGTGCGAAAAATAGGCCGCGGGCAAAGCCGCGCCCAAAAACAAGCGCCCGAAGTCTGGGGCCCCAAGTTCGTCCAGCGGAAAAATGCCCAAAAAACGATGGGCTATAGCCTTGGGGCGTGGGGCTGGCGAAGTTTGTCTGCCGCACTCGGAATGGGGCAAAACTTTGCGTGACCCCACCGTGTGCCAAAAATAGGCCCCGGGCAAAGCCGCGACCAAAAACGAGCGCCCGAAGTCTGGGGCACCAAGTTCGTCCAGCGGAAAAATGCCCAAAAAATGATGGGCTATAGCCTTGGGGCGTGGGGCTGGCGAAGTTCGTCCGCCGGACTCGGAATGGGGCGAAACTTTGCGTGCCCCCTCTGTGTGCCAAAAATAGGCCGCGGACAAAGCCGCGCCCAAAAACGAGAGCCCGAAGTCTGGGGCCCCAAGTTTGTCCAGCGGAAAAATGCCCAAAAAACGGGTGGGCTATAGCCTTGGGGCGTGGGGCTGGCGAAGTTCGTCCGCCAGACTCAGAATGGGGCGAAACTTTGCGTGCCCCCTCCGTGTGCCAAAAATAGGCCGCGGGCAAAGCCACACCCAAAAACGAGCGCCCGAAGTCTGGGGCCCCAAGTTCGTCCAGCGGAAAAATGCCCAAAAAACGATGGGCTATAGCCTTGGGGCGTGGGGCTGGCGAAGTTCGTCCGCCGGACTCGGAATGGGGTGAAACTTTGCGTGCCCCCTCCGTGTGCCAAAAATAGGCCCCGGGCAAAGCCGCGCCCAAAAACGAGCGCCCGAAGTCCGGGGGCCCAATTTCGTCCAGTGGAAAAATGCCCAGAAAACGGGTGGGCAATAGCCTTGGGGCGAGGGGCTGGCGAAGTTCGTCCGCCGGACTCGGAATGGGGCGAAACTTTGCGTGCCCCCTCCGTGTGCCAAAAATAGGCCGCGGGCAAAGCCGCGCCCAACAACGAGCCCCCGAAGTGCGGGGCCCCAAGTTCGTCCAGCGGAAAAATGCCCAAAAAACGATGGGCTATAGCCTTGGGGCGTGGGGCTGGCGAAGTTCGTCCGCCGGACTCGGAATGGGACGAAACTTTGTGTGCCCCCTCGGTGTGCCAAAAATAGGCCGCGGGCAAAGCCGCGCCCAAAAACAAGCGCCCGAAGTCTGGGGCCCCAAGTTCGTCCAGCGGAAAAATGCCCAAAAAACGATGGGCTATAGCCTTGGGGCGTGGGGCTGGCGAAGTTTGTCTTCCGCACTCGGAATGGGGCGAAACTTTGCGTGACCCCACCGTGTGCCAAAAATAGGCCCCGGGCAAAGCCGCGACCAAAAACGAGCGCCCGAAGTCTGGGGCACCAAGTTCGTCCAGCGGAAAAATGCCCAAAAAATGATGGGCTATAGCCTTGGGGCGTGGGGCTGGCGAAGTTCGTCCGCCGGACTCGGAATGGGGCGAAACTTTGCGTGCCCCCTCCGTGTGCCAAAAATAGGCCGCGGACAAAGCCGCGCCCAAAAACGAGAGCCCGAAGTCTGGGGCCCCAAGTTTGTCCAGCGGAAAAATGCCCAAAAAACGGGTGGGCTATAGCCTTGGGGCGTGGGGCTGGCGAAGTTCGTCCGCCAGACTCAGAATGGGGCGAAACTTTGCGTGCCCCCTCCGTGTGCCAAAAATAGGCCGCGGGCAAAGCCACACCCAAAAACGAGCGCCCGAAGTCTGGGGCCCCAAGTTCGTCCAGCGGAAAAATGCCCAAAAAACGATGGGCTATAGCCTTGGGGCGTGGGGCTGGCGAAGTTCGTCCGCCGGACTCGGAATGGGGTGAAACTTTGCGTGCCCCCTCCGTGTGCCAAAAATAGGCCCCGGGCAAAGCCGCGCCCAAAAACGAGCGCCCGAAGTCCGGGGGCCCAATTTCGTCCAGTGGAAAAATGCCCAAAAAACGGGTGGGCAATAGCCTTGGGGCGAGGGGCTGGCGAAGTTCGTCCGCCGGACTCGGAATGGGGCGAAACTTTGCGTGCCCCCTCCGTGTGCCAAAAATAGGCCGCGGGCAAAGCCGCGCCCAACAACGAGCCCCCGAAGTGCGGGGCCCCAAGTTCGTCCAGCGGAAAAATGCCCAAAAAACGATGGGCTATGGCCTTGGGGCGTGGGGCTGGCGAAGTTCGTCCGCCGGATTCGGAATGGGGTGAAACTTTGCGTGGCCCCTCCGTGTGCCAAAAATAGGCAGCGGGCAAAGCCGCGCCAAAAAACGAGCACCCGAAGTCCGGGGCCGCAAGTTCGTCCAACGGAAAAATGCCCAAAAAACGGGTGGGCTATAGCCTTGGGGAGTGGGGCTGGCAAAGTTCGTCCGCCGGACTCGGAATGGGGCGAAACTTTGTGTGCCCCCTCCGTGTGCCAAAAATAGGCCGCAGGCAGAGGCGCGCCCAAAAACGAGCGCCCGAAGTCTGGTGCCCCATGTTCGTCCCGCAGAAAAATGCCCAAAAAACGGGTGGGCTATAGCCTTGGGGCGTGGGGCTGGCGCAGTTCGTCCGCCGGACTCGGAATGGGGCGAAACTTTGTGTGCCCCCTCCGTGTGCCAAAAATAGGCCGCGGGCAAAGGCGCGCCCAAAAACGAGCGCCCGAAGTCCGGGGACCCAAGTTCGTCCAGCAGAAAAATGCCCAAAAAACGGGTGGGCTATAGCCTTGGGGCGTGGGGCTGGCGAAGTTCGTCCGCCGGACTCGGAATGGGGCGAAACTTTGCGTGCCCCCTCCGTGTGCCAAAAATAGGCCGTGGGCAAAGCCGCGCCCAAAAACGAGCGCCCGATGTCCGGGGCCCCAAGTTCGTCCAGCGGAAAAATGCCCAAAAAACGATGGGCTATAGCCTTGGGGCGTGGGGCTGGCGAAGTTCGTCCGCCGGACTCGGAATGGGGTGAAACATTGCGTGCCCCCTCCGCGTGCCAAAAATAGGCCGCGGGTAAAGCCGCGCCCAAAAACGAGCGACCAAAGTCCGGGGCCCCAAGTTCGTCCAACGGAAAAATTCCCAAAAAACGGGTGCGCTATAGCCTTGGGGCATGGGGCTGGCGAAGTTCGTCCGTCGGACTCGGAATGGGGCGAAACTTTGCGTGCCCCCTCCGTGTGCCAAAAAATAGGCCGCGGGCAAAGCCGCGCCCAAAAACGAGCACCCGAAGTCCGGGGCCCCAAGTTTGTCCAGCGGAAAAATTCCCAAAAAACGGGTGGGCTTTAGCCTTGGGGCGTGGGGCTGGCGAAGTTCGTCCGCCGGACTCGGAATGGGGCGAAACTTTGCGTGCCCCCTCCGTGTGCCAAAAATAGGCCGCGGGCAAAGCCGCGCCCAAAAACGAACGCCCGAAGTCCGGGGCCCTAAGTTCGTCCAGCGGAAAAATGCCCAAAAAACGATGGGCTATAGCCTTGGGGCGTGGGGCCGGCGAAGTTAGTCCGCCATACACCGAATGGGGCGAAACTTTGCGTGCCCCCTCCGTGTGCCAAAAATAGGCCGCGGACAAAGCCGCGCCCAAAAACGAGCGCCCGAAGACCGGGGCCCCAAGTTCGTCCAGCAGAAAAATGCGCAAAAAACGGGTGGGCTATAGCATTGGGGCGTGGGGCTGGCGAAGTTCGTCCGCCGGACTCGGAATGGGGCGAAACTTTGCGTGCCCCCTCCGTGTGCCAAAAATAGGCCGTGGGCAAAACCGCGCCCAAAAACGAGCGCCCGATGTCCGGGGCCCCAATTTCGTCCAGCGGAAAAATGCCTAAAAAACGGGTGGGCTATAGCCTTGGGGCGTGGGGCTGGCGAAGTTCGTCCGCCGAACTCGGAATGGGGCGAAACTTTGCGTGCCCCCTCCGTGTACCAAAATAGGCCACGGGCAAAGCCGCGCCCAAAAACGAGCGCCCGAAGTCCGGGGTCCCAAGTTCGTCCAGCGGAAAAATGCCCAAAAAACGATGGGCTATAGCCTTGGGGCGTGGGGCTGGCGAAGTTCGTCCGCCGGACTCGGAATGGGGCGAAACTTTGCGTGCCCCCTCCGTGTGCCAAAAATAGGCCGCGGGCAAAGCCGCGCCCAAAAACGATCGCCCGAAGGCCGGGGACCCAAGTTCGTCCAGCGGAAAAATGCCCAAAAAACTGGTGGGCTATAGCCTTGGGGCGTGGGGCTGGCGAAGTTCGTCCGCCGGACTCGGAATGGGGTGAAACTTGGCGTGCCCCCTCCGTGTGCCAAAAATAGGCCGCGGGCAAAGCCGCGCCCAAAAACGAGCGCCCGAAGTCCGGGGCCCCAAGTTCGTCCAGCGGAAAAATGCCCAAAAAACGATGGGCTATAGCCTTGGGGCGTGGGGCTGGCGAAGTTCGTCCGCCGGACTCGGAATGGGACGAAACTTTCCGTGCCCCCTCCGTGTACCAAAAATAGGCCGCGGGCAAAGCCGTGCCCAAAAACGAGCGCCCGAAGCCCGGGGCCCCAAGTTCGTCCAGCGGAAAAATGCCCAAAAAACGATGGGCTATAGCCTTGGGGCGTGGGGCCGGCGAAGTTCGTCCGCCGGACTCGGAATGGGGCGAAACTTTGCGTGCCCCCTCTATGTGCCAAAAATAGGATGCGGGAAAAGCCGCGCCCAAAAACGAGCACCCGATGTCCGGGGCCCCAAGTTCGTCCAGCGGAAAAATGCCCAAAAAACGGGTGGGCTATAGCCTTGGGGCGTGGGGCTGGCGAAGTTCGTCCGCCGGTCTCGGAATGGGGCGAAACTTTGCGTGCCCCCTCCGTGTGCCAAAAATAGGCCGCGGGCAAAGCCGCGCCCAAAAACGAGCCCCCGAAGTGCGGGGCCCCAAGTTCGTCCAGCGGAAAAAACGCCCAAAAAACGATGGGCTATAGCCTTGGGGCGTGGGGCTGGCGAAGTTCGTCCGCCGGACTCGGAATGGGACGAAACTTTGTGTGCCCCCTCGGTGTGCCAAAAATAGGCCGCGGGCAAAGCCGCGCCCAAAAACAAGCGCCCGAAGTCTGGGGCCCCAAGTTCGTCCAGCGGAAAAATGCCCAAAAAACGATGGGCTATAGCCTTGGGGCGTGGGGCTGGCGAAGTTTGTCTGCCGCACTCGGAATGGGGCGAAACTTTGCGTGACCCCACCGTGTGCCAAAAATAGGCCCCGGGCAAAGCCGCGACCAAAAACGAGCACCCGAAGTCTGGGGCACCAAGTTCGTCCAGCGGAAAAATGCCCAAAAAATGATGGGCTATAGCCTTGGGGCGTGGGGCTGGCGAAGTTCGTCCGCCGGACTCGGAATGGGGCGAAACTTTGCGTGCCCCCTCCGTGTGCCAAAAATAGGCCGCGGACAAAGCCGCGCCCAAAAACGAGAGCCCGAAGTCTGGGGCCCCAAGTTTGTCCAGCGGAAAAATGCCCAAAAAACGGGTGGGCTATAACCTTGGGGCGTGGGGCTGGCGAAGTTCGTCCGCCAGACTCAGAATGGGGCGAAACTTTGCGTGCCCCCTCCGTGTGCCAAAAATAGGCCGCGGACAAAGCCACACCCAAAAACGAGCGCCCGAAGTCTGGGGCCCCAAGTTCGTCCAGCGGAAAAATGCCCAAAAAACGATGGGCTATAGCCTTGGGGCGTGGGGCTGGCGAAGTTCGTCCGCCGGACTCGGAATGGGGTGAAACTTTGCGTGCCCCCTCCGTGTGCCAAAAATAGGCCCCGGGCAAAGCCGCGCCCAAAAACGAGCGCCCGAAGTCCGGGGCCCCAATTTCGTCCAGTGGAAAAATGCCCAAAAAACGGGTGGGCAATAGCCTTGGGGCGAGGGGCTGGCGAAGTTCGTCCGCCGGACTCGGAATGGGGCGAAACTTTGCGTGCCCCCTCCGTGTGCCAAAAATAGGCCGCGGGCAAAGCCGCGCCCAACAACGAGCCCCCGAAGTGCGGGGCCCCAAGTTCGTCCAGCGGAAAAATGCCCAAAAAACGATGGGCTATGGCCTTGGGGCGTGGGGCTGGCGAAGTTCGTCCGCCGGACTCGGAATGGGGTGAAACTTTGCGTGCCCCCTCCGTGTGCCAAAAATAGGCAGCGGGCAAAGCCGCGCCAAAAAACGAGCACCCGAAGCCCGGGGCCGCAAGTTCGTCCAGCGGAAAAATGCCCAAAAAACGGGTGGGCTATAGCCTTGGGGCGTGGGGCTGGCAAAGTTCGTCCGCCGGACTCGGAATGGGGCGAAACTTTGTGTGCCCCCTCCGTGTGCCAAAAATAGGCCGCAGGCAGAGGCGCGCCCAAAAACGAGCGCCCGAAGTCTGGGGCCCCAAGTTCGTCCCGCAGAAAAATGCCCAAAAAACGGGTGGGCTATAGCCTTGGGGCGTGGGGCTGGCGCAGTTCGTCCGCCGGACTCGGAATGGGGCGAAACTTTGTGTGCCCCCTCCGTGTGCCAAAAATAGGCCGCGGGCAAAGGCGCGCCCAAAAACGAGTGCCCGAAGTCCGGGGACCCAAGTTCGTCCAGCAGAAAAATGCCCAAAAAACGGGTGGGCTATAGCCTTGGGGCGTGGGGCTGGCGAAGTTCGTCCGCCGGACTCGGAATGGGGCGAAACTTTGCGTGCCCCCTCCGTGTGCCAAAAATAGGCCGTGGGCAAAGCCGCGCCCAAAAACGAGCGCCCGATGTCCGGGGGTCCCAAGTTCGTCCAGCGGAAAAATGCCCAAAAAACGATGGGCTATAGCCTTGGGGCGTGGGGCTGGCGAAGTTCGTCCGCCGGACTCGGAATGGGGTGAAACATTGCGTGCCCCCTCCGCGTGCCAAAAATAGGCCGCGGGTAAAGCCGCGCCCAAAAACGAGCGACCAAAGTCCGGGGCCCCAAGTTCGTCCAGCGTAAAAATTCCCAAAAAACGGGTGCGCTATAGCCTTGGGGCGTGGGGCTGGCGAAGTTCGTCCGTCGGACTCGTAATGGGGCGAAACTTTGCGTGCATCCTCCGTGTGCCAAAAATAGGCCGCGGGCAAAGCCGCGCCCAAAAACGAGCACCCGAAGTCCGGGGCCCCAAGTTCGTCCAGCGGAAAAATGCCCAAAAAACGGGTGGGCTATAGCCTTGGGGCATGGGGCTGGCGAAGTTCGTCCGCCGGACTCGAAATGGGGCGAAACTTTGCGTGCCCCCTACGTGTGCCAAAAATAGGTCGCGGGCAAAGCCACGCCCAAAAACGAGCGCCCGAAGTCCGGGGCCCCAAGTTCGTCCAGCGGAAAAATGCCCAAAAAACGATGGGCTATAGCCTTGGGGCGTGGGGCTGGCGAAGTTCGTCCGCCGGACTCGGAATGGGGCGAAACTTTGCGTGCCCCCTCCGTCTACCAAAAATAGGCCCCGGGCAAAGCCACGCCCAAAAACGAGCGCCCGAAGTCCGGGGCCCCGAGTTCTTCCAGCGGAAAAATGCCCAAAAAACGGGTGGGCTATAGCGTTGGGGCGTGGGGCTGGCAAAGTTCGTCCGCCGGACTCGGAATGGGGCGGAACTTTGCGTGCCCCCTCCGTGTGCCAAAAATAGGCCGTGGGCAAAGCCGCGCCCAAAAACGAGCGCCCGATGTCCGGGGCCCCAAGTTCGTCCAGCGGAAAAATGCCCAAAAAACGATGGGCTATAGCCTTGGGGCGTGGGGCTGGCGAAGTTCGTCCGCCGGACTCGGAATGGGGTGAAACATTGCGTGCCCCCTCCGCGTGCCAAAAATAGGCCGCGGGTAAAGCCGCGCCCAAAAACGAGCGACCAAAGTCCGGGGCCCCAAGTTCGTCCAGCGGAAAAATTCCCAAAAAACGGATGCGCTATAGCCTTGGGGCATGGGGCTGGCGAAGTTCGTCCGTCGGACTCGGAATGGGGCGAAACTTTGCGTGCCCCCTCCGTGTGCCAAAAAATAGGCCTTGGGCAAAGCCGCGCCCAAAAACGAGCACCCGAAGTCCGGGGCCCCAAGTTCGTCCAGCGGAAAAATTCCCAAAAAACGGGTGGGCTTTAGCCTTGGGGCGTGGGGCTGGCGAAGTTCGTCCGCCGGACTCGGAATGGGGCGAAACTTTGCGTGCCCCCTCCGTGTGCCAAAAATAGGCCGCGGGCAAAGCCGCGCCCAAAAACGAGCGCCCGAAGTCCGGGGCCCCAAGTTCGTCCAGCGGAAAAATGCCCAAAAAACGATGGGCTATAGCCTTGGGGCGTGGGGCCGGCGAAGTTAGTCCGCCATACACCGAATGGGGTGAAACTTTGCGTGCCCCCTCCGTGTGCCAAAAATAGGCCACGGACAAAGCCGCGCCCAAAAACGAGCGCCCGAAGACCGGGGCCCCAAGTTCGTCCAGCAGAAAAATGCGCAAAAAACGGGTGGGCTATAGCCTTGGGGCGTGGGGCTGGCGAAGTTCGTCCGCCGGACTCGGAATGGGGCGAAACTTTGCGTGCCCCCTCCGTGTGCCAAAAATAGGCCGTGGGCAAAACCGCGCCCAAAAACGAGCGCCCGATGTCCGGGGCCCCAATTTCGTCCAGCGGAAAAATGCCTAAAAAACGGGTGGGCTATAGCCTTGGGGCGTGGGGCTGGCGAAGTTCGTCCGCCGAACTCGGAATGGGGCGAAACTTTGCGTGCCCCCTCCGTGTACCAAAATAGGCCATGGGCAAAGCCGCGCCCAAAAACGAGCGCCCGAAGTCCAGGGCCCCAAGTTCGTCCAGCGGAAAAATGCCCAAAAAACGATGGGCTATAGCCTTGGGGCGTGGGGCTGGCGAAGTTCGTCCGCCGGACTCGGAATGGGGCGAAACTTTGCGTGCCCCCTCCGTGTGCCAAAAATAGGCCGCGGGCAAAGCCGCGCCCAAAAACGATCGCCCGAAGGCCGGGGCCCCAAGTTCGTCCAGCGGAAAAATGCCCAAAAAACTGGTGGGCTATAGCCTTGGGACGTGGGGCTGGCGAAGTTCGTCCGCCGGACTCGGAATGGGGTGAAACTTGGCGTGCCCCCTCCGTGTGCCAAAAATAGGCCGCGGGCAAAGCCGCGCCCAAAAACGAGCGCCCGAAGTCCGGGGCCCCAAGTTCGTCCAGCGGAAAAATGCCCAAAAAACGATGGGCTATAGCCTTGGGGCGTGGGGCTGGCGAAGTTCGTCCGCCGGACTCGGAATGGGACGAAACTTTCCGTGCCCCCTCCGTGTACCAAAAATAGGCCGCGGGCAAAGCCGTGCACAAAAACGAGCGCCCGAAGCCCGGGGCCCCAAGTTCGTCCAGCGGAAAAATGCCCAAAAAACGATGGGCTATAGCCTTGGGGCGTGGGGCCGGCGAAGTTCGTCCGCCGGACTCGGAATGGGACGAAACTTTGCGTGCCCCCTCTATGTGCCAAAAATAGGATGCGGGAAAAGCCGCACCCAAAAACGAGCACCCGATGTCCGGGGCCCCCAAGTTCGTCCAGCGGAAAAATGCCCAAAAAACGGGTGGGCTATAGCCTTGGGGCGTGGGGCAGGCGAAGTTCGTCCGCCGGACTCGGAATGGGGCGAAACTTTGCGTGCCCCCTCCGTGTGCCAAAAATAGGCCGCGGGCAAAGCCGCGCCCAAAAACGAGCGCCCGAAGTCCGGGGCCCCAAGTTCGTCCAGCGGAAAAATGCCCAAAACACGGGTGGGCTATAGCCTTCGGGCGTGGGGCTGGCGAAGTTCGTCCGCCGGACTCGGAATGGGGCGAAATTTTGCGTGCCCCCTCCGTGCGCCAAAAATAGGCCGCGGACAAAGCCATGCCCAAAAACGAGCGCCAGAAGTCTGGGGCCCCAAGTTCGTCCAGCGGAAAAATGCCCAAAAAAAGATGGGCTATAGCCTTGGGGCGTGGGGCTGGCGAAGTTTGTCCGCCGGACTCGGAATGGGGTGAAACTTTGCGGCCCCCTACGTGTGCCTGAAATAGGCTGCGGGCAAAGCCGCGCCGAAAAATGTGCGCCCGAAGTCCGGGGCCCCAAGTTCGTCCAGCGGAAAAATGCCCAAAAAACGGGTGGGCTATAGCCTTGGGGCGTGGGGCTGGCGAAGTTCGTCCGCCGGACTCGGAATGGGGCGAAACTTTCCGTGCCCTCTCCGTGTGCCAAAAATAGACTGCGGGCAAAGCCGCGCCCAAAAACGAGCGCCCGAAGTCCGGGGCCCCAAGTTCGTCCAGCGGAAAAATGCCCAAAAAACGGGTGGGCTATAGCCTTGGGGCGTGGGGCTGGCGAACTTCGTCCGCCGGACTCGGAATGGGGCGAAACTTTGAGTGCCCCCTCCGTGTGCCAAAAATAGGCCGCGGGCAAAGCCTCGCCCAAAAACGAGCCCCCGAAGTCGGGGGCCCCAAGTTCGTCCAGCTGAAAAATGCCCAAAAAACGATGGGCTATAGCCTTGGGGCGTGGGGCTGGCGAAGTTCGTCCGCCGGACTCGGAATGGGGTGAAACTTTGCGTGACCCCTCCGTGTGCCAAAAATAGGCCGCGGGCAAAGCCGCGCCCAAAAACGAGTGCCTGAAGTCCGGGGCCCCAAGTTCGTCCAGCGGAAAAATGCCCAAAAAACGGGTGGGCTATAGCCTTGGGGCGTGGGGCTGGCGAAGTTCGTCCGCCGGACTCGGAATGGGGCGAAACTTTGCGTGCCCCCTCCGTGTACCAAAAATAGGCCGCGGGCAACGCCGCGGCCAAAAATGAGCGCACGAAGTCCGGGTTCCCAAGTTCGTCCAGCGGAAAAATGCCGAAAAAACGATGGGCTATAGCCTTGGGGCGTGGGGCTGGCGAAGTTCGTCCGCCGGACTCGGAATGGGGCGAAACTTTGCGCGCCCCCTCCGTGTGCCAAAATTAGGCCGCGGGCAAAGCCTCGCCCAAAAACGAGCCCCCGAAGTCCGGGGCCCCAAGTTCGTCCGGCTGAAAAATGCCCAAAAAACGATAGGCTATAGCCTTGGGGCGTGGGGCTGGCGAAGTTCGTCCGCTGGACTCGGAATGGGGCGAAACTTTGCGTGCCCCCTTCGTGTGCCAAAAATAGGCCGTGGGCAAAGCCGCGCCCAAAAAACGAGCGCCCGAAGTCCGAGGCCCCAAGTTCGTCCATCGGAAAAATGCCCAAAAAACGATGGGCTATTGCCTTGGGGCGTGGGGCTGGCGAAGTTCGTCCGCCGGACTCGGAATGGGGCGAAACTTTGCGTGCCCCCTCCGTGCGCCAAAAATAGGCCGCGGGCAAAGCCGCGCCCAAAAACGAGTGCCCGAAGTCCGGGGCCCCAAGTTCGTCCAGCGGAAAAATGCCCAAAAAATGGGTGGGCTATAGCCTTGGGGCGTGGGGCTGGCGAAGTTCGTCCGCCGGACTCGGAATGGGGCGAAACTTTGCGTGCCCATTCCGTGTGCCAAAAATAGGCCGCGGGCAAAGCCGCGCCCAAAAACGAGCCCCCGAAGACTGGGGCCCCAAGTTCGTCCAGCGGAAAAATGCCCAAAAAACGGGTGGGCTATAGCCTTGGGGCGTGGGGCTGGCGAAGTTCGTCCGCCGGACTCAGAATGGGGCGAAACTTTACGTGCCCTTCCTTGTGCCAAAAATAGGCCGCGGGCAAAGCCGCGCCCAAAAACGAGCGCCCGAAGTCCGGGGCCCCAACTTCGTCCAGCAGAAAAATGCCCAAAAAACGGGTGGGCTATAGCCTTGGGGCGTGGCGCTGGCGAAGTTCGTACGCCGGACTCGGAATGGGACGAAACTTTGCGTGCCCCCTCCGTGTGCCAAAAATAGGTCACGGGCAAAGCCGCGCCCAAAAACGAGTGCCCGAAGTCCGGGGCCCCAAGTTCGTCCAGCGGAAAAATGCCCAAAAAACGGGTGGGCTATAGCCTTGGGGCGTGGGGCTGGCGAAGTTTGTCCGCCGGACTCGGAATGGGGCAAAACTTTGCGTGCCCCCTCCGCGTGCCAAAAATAGGCCGCGGGCAAAGTCGCGCCCAAAAAAAAAGCGCCCGAAGTCCAGGGCCCCAAGTTCGTCCAGCGGAAAAATGCCCAAAAAACGATGGGCTATAGCCTTGGGGCGTGGGGCTGGCGAAGTTCGTCCGCCGGACTCGGAATGGGGCGAAACTTTGCGTGCCCCCTCCGTGTGCCAAAAATAGGCCGCGGGCAAAGCCGCGCCCAAAAACGAGTGGCCGAAGTCCGGGGCCCCAAGTTCGTCCAGCGGAAAAATGCCCAAAAAATGGGTGGGCTATAGCCTTGGGGCGTGGGGCCGGCAAAGTTCGTCCGCCGGACACGGAATGGGGCGAAACTTTGCGTGCCCATTCCGTGTGCCAAAAATAGGCCGCGGGCAAAGCCGCGCCCAAAAACGAGCCCCCCAAGTCTGGGGCCCCAAGTTCGTCCAGCGGAAAAATGCCCAAAAAACGGGTGGGCTATAGCCTTGGGGCGTGGTGCTGGCGAAGTTCGTCCGCCGGACTCGGAATGGGGCGAAACTTTGCGTGCCCCCTCCGTGTGCCAAAAATAGGCCGCGGGCAAAGCCGCGCCCAAAAACGAGCGCCCGAAGTCTGGGGCCCCAATTTCGTCCAGCGGAAAAATGCCCAAAAAACGGGTGGGCTATAGCCTTGGGGCGTGGTGCTGGCGAAGTTCTTCCGCCGGACTCGGAATGGGGCAAAACTTTGCATGCCCCCTCCGTGTGCCAAAAATAGGCCGCGGGCAAAGCCGCGCCCAAAAACGAGCGCCCGAAGTCCGGTGCCCCAAGTTCGTCCAGCGGAAAAATGCCCAAAAAACGATGGGCTATAGCCTTGGGACGTGGGGCTGGCGAAGTTCGTCCGCCAGACTCGGAATGGGGCAAAACTTTGCGTGCCCCCTCCGTGTGCCAAAAATAGGCCGCGGGCAAAACCGGGCCTAAAAATGAGCGCCCGAAGTCCGGGGCCCCAAGTTCGTCCAGCGTAAAAATGCCCAAGAAACGGGTGGGCTATAGCCTTGGGGCGTGGGGCTTGCGAAGTTCGTCCGCCGGACTCGGAATGGGGCGAAACTTTGCGTGCCCCCTCCGTGTGCCAAAAATAGGCCGCGGGCAAAGCCGCCCCCAAAAACGAGCGCCCGAAGTCCGGGGTCCCAAGTTCGTCCAGCGGAAAAATGCCCAAAAAACGGGTGGGCTATAGCCTTGGGGCGTGGGGCTGGCGAAGTTCGTCCAGCGGAAAAATGCCGAAAAAACGATGGGCTATAGCCTTGAGGTGTGGGGCTGGCGAAGTTCGTCCGCCGGACTCGGAATGGGGTGAAACTTTGCGTGCCCCCTCGGTGTGCCAAAAATAGTCCGCGGGCAAAGCCGCGTCCAAAAACGAGCGCCCGAAGTCCGGGTCCCCAAGTTCGTCCAGCGGAAAAATTCCCAAAAAACGGGTGGGCCATAGCCTTGGGGCGTGGGGCTGGCGAAGTTCGTCCGCCGGACTCGAAATGGGGCGAAACTTTGCGTGCCCCCTCCGTGTGCCAAAAATAGGCCGTGGGCAAAGCCGCGCCCATAAACGAGCGCCCGAAGTCCGGGGCCCCAAGTTCGTCCAGCGGAAAAATGCCCAAAAAACGATGGGCTATAGCCTTGGGGCGTGGGGCTGGCGAAGTTTGTCCGCCGGACTCGGAATGGGGCGAAACTATGCGTGCCCCCTCTGTGTGCCAAAAATAGGCCGCGGGCAAAGCCGCGCCCAAAAACGAGCGCCCGAAGTCCGGGGCCCCAAGTTCGTCCAGCGGAAAAATGCCCAAAAAACGATGGGCTATAGCCTTGGGGCATGGGGCTGGCGAAGTTCGTCCGCCGGACTTGGAATGGGGCGAAACTTTGTGTGCCCCCTCTGTGTGCCAAAACTAGGCCACGGGCAAAGCCGCGCCCAAAAATGAGCGCCCGAAGTCCGGGGCCCCAAGTTCGTCCAGCGGAAAAATGCCCAAAAAATGGGTGGGCTATAGCCTTGGGGCGTGGGGCTGGCGACGTTCGTCCGCCGGACTCGGAATGGGGCGAAACTTTGCGTGCCCCCTCCGTGTGCCAAAATAGTCCGCGGGCAAAGCCGCGCCCAAAAACGAGCGCCCGAAGTCCGGGGCCCCAAGTTCGTCCAGCGGAAAAATGCCCAAAAAACGATGGGCTATAGCCTTGGGGCGTGGGGCTGGCGAAGTTCATCCGCCGGACTCGGAATAGGGCAAAACTTTGCGTGCCCCCTCCGTGTGCCAAAAATAGGCCGCGGGCAAAGCCGCGCCCAAAAACGAGAGCCCGAAGTCCGGGGCCCCATGTTCGTCCCGCGGAAAAATGCCCAAAAAATGATGGGCTATAGCCTTGGGGTGTGGGGCTGGCGAAGTTCGTCCGCCGGACTCGGAATGGGGCGAAACTTCGCGTGCCCCCTCCGTGTGCCAAAAATAGGCCGCGGGCAAAGCCGCGCCCAAAAACGAGGTCCCGAAGTCCGGGGCCCCAAGTTTGTCCAGCGGAAAAATGCCCAAAAAACGGGTGGGCTATAGCCTTGGGGCGTGGGGCTGGCGAAGTTCGTCCGCCGGACTCGGAATGGGCCGAAACTTTGCGTGCCCCCTCCGTGTGCCAAAAATAGGCCGTGGGCAAAGCCGCGCCCAAAAACGAGCGCCCGAAGTCCGGGGCCCCAAGTTCGTCCAGCGGAAAAATGCCCAAAAAACGATGGGCTATAGCCTTGGGGCGTGGGGCTGGCGAAGTTCGTCCGCCGGACTCGGAATGGGGCGAAACTTTGCGTGCCCCCTCTGTGTACCAAAAATAGGCTGCGGACTAAGCCGCGCCCAAAAACGAGCGCCCGAAGTCCGGGGCCCCAAGTTCGTCCAGCGGAAAAATGCCCAAAAAACGATGGGCTATAGCCTTGGGGCGTGGGGCTGGCGAAGTTCGTCCGCCGGACTCGGAATAGGGCAAAACTTTACGTGCCCCCTCCGTGTGCCAAAAATAGGCCGCGGGCAAAGCCGCGCCCAAAAACGAGAGCCCGAAGTCCGGGGCCCCATGTTCGTCCCGCGGAAAAATGCCCAAAAAATGATGGGCTATAGCCTTGGGGCGTGGGGCTGGCGAAGTTTGTCCGCCGGACTTGGAATGGGGCGAAACTTTGCGTGCCCCCTCCGTGTGCCAAAAATAGGCCGCGGGCAAAGCCGCGCCCAAAAACCATCTCCCGAAGTCCGGGGCCCCAAGTTTGTCCAGCGGAAAAATATCCAAAAAACGGGTGGGCAATAGCCTTGGGGCGTGGGGCTGGCAAAGTTCGTCCGCCGGACTCGGAATGGGACGAAACTTTGTGTGCCCCCTCCGTGTTCCAAAAATAGGCCGTGGGCAAAGCCGCGCCCAAAAACGAGCGCCCGAAGTCCGGGGCCCCAAGTTCGTCCAGTGGAAAAATGCCCAAAAAACGATGGGCTATAGCCTTGGGGCGTGGGGCTGGCGAAGTTCGTCCGCCGGACTCGAAATGGGGCGAAACTTTGCGTGCCCCCTCTGTGTGCCAAAAATAGGCCGCGGACTAAGCCGCGCCCAAAAACGAGCGCCCGAAGTCCGGGGCCCCAAGTTCGTCCAGCGGAAAAATGCCCAAAAAACGATGGGCTATAGCCTTGGGGCGTGGGGCTGGCGAAGTTCGTCCGCCGGACTCGGAATGGGGCGAAACTTTGCGTGCCCCCTCCGTGTGCCAAAAATAGGCCGCGGGCAAAGCCGCGCCCAAAAACGAGGTCCCGAAGTCCGGGGCCCCAAGTTTGTCCAGCGGAAAAATGCCCAAAAAACGGGTGGGCTATAGCCTTGGGGCGTGGGGCTGGCGAAGTTCGTCCGCCGGACTCGGAATGGGCCGAAACTTTGCGTGCCCCCTCCGTGTGCCAAAAATAGGCCGTGGGCAAAGCCGCGCCCAAAAACGAGCGCCCGAAGTCCGGGGCCCCAAGTTCGTCCAGCGGAAAAATGCCCAAAAAACGATGGGCTATAGCCTTGGGGCGTGGGGCTGGCGAAGTTCGTCCGCCGGACTCGAAATGGGGCGAAACTTTGCGTGCCCCCTCTGTGTGCCAAAAATAGGCCGCGGACTAAGCCGCGCCCAAAAACGAGCGCCCGAAGTCCGGGGCCCCAAGTTCGTCCAGCGGAAAAATGCCCAAAAAACGATGGGCTATAGCCTGGGGGCGTGGGGCTGGCGAAGTTCGTCCGCCGGACTCGGAATGGGGCGAAACTTTGCGTGCCCCCTCCGTGTGCCAAAAATAGGCCACGGGTAAAGCCGCGCCCAAAAACGAGTGCCCGAAGTCCGGGGCCCGAAGTTCGTCCAGCGGAAAAATGCCCCAAAAACGGGTGGGCTATAGCCTTGGGGCGTGGGGCTGGCTACGTTCGTCCGCCGGACTCGGAATGGGGCGAAACTTTGCGTGCCCCCTCCGTGTGCCAAAAATAGGCCGCGGGCAAAACCGCGCCCAAAAACGAGTGCCCGAAGTCCGGGGCCCCAAGTTCGTCCAGCGGAAAAATGCCCAAAAAACGCGTGGGCTATAGCCTCGGGGCGTGGGGCTGGCGAAGTTCGTCCGCCGGACTCGGAATGGGGCGAAACTTTGCGTGCCCCCTCAGTGTGCCAAAAATAGGCCGCGGGCAAAGCCGCGCCCAAAAACGAGCGCCCGAAGTCCGGGGCCCCAAGTTCGTCCAGCGGAAAAATGCCCAAAAAACGATGGGCTATAGCCTTGGGGCGTGGGGCTGGCGAAGTTCGTCCGCCGGACACAGAATGGGGTGAAACTTTGCGTGCCCCCTCCGTGTGCAAAAAATAGGCCGCGGGCAAAGCCGCGCACAAAAACGAGCGCCCGAAGTCCGGGGTCCCATGTTCGTCCAGCGGAAAAATACCCAAAAAACGATGGGCTATAGCCTTGGGGCGTGGGGCTGGCGAAGTTCGTCCGCCGGACTCGGAATGGGGCGAAACTTTGCGTGCCCCCTCCGTTTGCCAAAAATAGGCTGCGGGCAAAGCCGCGCCCAAAAACGAGCACCCGAAATCCCGGGCCCCAAGTTCGTCCAGCGGAAAAATGCCCAAAAAACGGGTGGGCTATAGCCTTGGGCCGTGGGGCTGGTGAAGTTCGTCCGCCGGACTCGGAATGGGGCGAAACTTTGCGTGCCCCCTCCGTGTGCCAAATATAGGCCGCGGCCAAAGCCGCGCCCAAAAACGAGTGCCCGAAGTCCGGGGCCCCAAGTTCGTCAAATGGAAAAATGCCCAAAAAACGGGTGGGCTATAGCCTTGGGGCGTGGGGCTGGCGAAGTTCGTCCGCCGGACTCGGAATGGGGCGAAACTTTGCGTGCCCCCTCCGTGTGCCAAAAATAGGCCGCGGGCAAAGCCGCGCCCAAAAACGAGCGCCCGAAGTCCGGGGCCCCAAGTTCGTCCAGCGGAAAAATGCCCAAAAAACGGGTGGGCTATAGCCTGGGGGCGTCGGGCTGGCGCAGTTCGTCCGCCGGACTCGGAATGGGGCGAAACTTTGCGTGCCCCCTCCGTGTGCCAATAATAGGCCGCGGGCAAAGCCGCGCACAAAAACGAGCACCCGAAGTCCGGGGCCCCAAGTTCGTCCAGCGGAAAAATGCCCCAAAAACGGGTGGGCTATAGCCTTGGGGCGTGGGGCTGGCTACGTTCGTCCGCCGGACTCGGAATGGGGCGAAACTTTGCGTGCCCCCTCCGTGTGCCAAAAATAGGCCGCGGGCAAAACCGCGCCCAAAAACGAGTGCCCGAAGTCCGGGGCCCCAAGTTCGTCCAGCGGAAAAATGCCCAAAAAACGCGTGGGCTATAGCCTCGGGGCGTGGGGCTGGCGAAGTTCGTCCGCCGGACTCGGAATGGGGCGAAACTTTGCGTGCCCCCTCAGTGTGCCAAAAATAGGCCGCGGGCAAAACCGCGCCCAAAAACGAGTGCCCGAAGTCCGGGGCCCCAAGTTCGTCCAGCGGAAAAATGCCCAAAAAACGCGTGGGCTATAGCCTCGGGGCGTGGGGCTGGCGAAGTTCGTCCGCCGGACTCGGAATGGGGCGAAACTTTGCGTGCCCCCTCAGTGTGCCAAAAATAGGCCGCGGGCAAAGCCGCGCCCAAAAACGAGCGCCCGAAGTCCGGGGCCCCAAGTTCGTCCAGCGGAAAAATGCCCAAAAAACGATGGGCTATAGCCTTGGGGCGTGGGGCTGGCGAAGTTCGTCCGCCGGACACAGAATGGGGTGAAACTTTGCGTGCCCCCTCCGTGTGCAAAAAATAGGCCGCGGGCAAAGCCGCGCACAAAAACGAGCGCCCGAAGTCCGGGGTCCCATGTTCGTCCAGCGGAAAAATACCCAAAAAACGATGGGCTATAGCCTTGGGGCGTGGGGCTGGCGAAGTTCGTCCGCCGGACTCGGAATGGGGCGAAACTTTGCGTGCCCCCTCCGTTTGCCAAAAATAGGCTGCGGGCAAAGCCGCGCCCAAAAACGAGCACCCGAAATCCCGGGCCCCAAGTTCGTCCAGCGGAAAAATGCCCAAAAAACGGGTGGGCTATAGCCTTGGGCCGTGGGGCTGGTGAAGTTCGTCCGCCGGACTCGGAATGGGGCGAAACTTTGCGTGCCCCCTCCGTGTGCCAAATATAGGCCGCGGCCAAAGCCGCACCCAAAAACGAGTGCCCGAAGTCCGGGGCCCCAAGTTCGTCAAATGGAAAAATGCCCAAAAAACGGGTGGGCTATAGCCTTGGGGCGTGGGGCTGGCGAAGTTCGTCCGCCGGACTCGGAATGGGGCGAAACTTTGCGTGCCCCCTCCGTGTGCCAAAAATAGGCCGCGGGCAAAGCCGCGCCCAAAAACGAGCGCCCGAAGTCCGGGGCCCCAAGTTCGTCCAGCGGAAAAATGCCCAAAAAACGGGTGGGCTATAGCCTGGGGGCGTCGGGCTGGCGCAGTTCGTCCGCCGGACTCGGAATGGGGCGAAACTTTGCGTGCCCCCTCCGTGTGCCAATAATAGGCCGCGGGCAAAGCCGCGCACAAAAACGAGCACCCGAAGTCCGGGGCCCCAAGTTCGTCCAGCGGAAAAATGCCCCAAAAACGGGTGGGCTATAGCCTTGGGGCGTGGGGCTGGCTACGTTCGTCCGCCGGACTCGGAATGGGGCGAAACTTTGCGTGCCCCCTCCGTGTGCCAAAAATAGGCCGCGGGCAAAACCGCGCCCAAAAACGAGTGCCCGAAGTCCGGGGCCCCAAGTTCGTCCAGCGGAAAAATGCCCAAAAAACGCGTGGGCTATAGCCTCGGGGCGTGGGGCTGGCGAAGTTCGTCCGCCGGACTCGGAATGGGGCGAAACTTTGCGTGCCCCCTCAGTGTGCCAAAAATAGGCCGCGGGCAAAGCCGCGCCCAAAAACGAGCGCCCGAAGTCCGGGGCCCCAAGTTCGTCCAGCGGAAAAATGCCCAAAAAACGATGGGCTATAGCCTTGGGGCGTGGGGCTGGCGAAGTTCGTCCGCCGGACACGGAATGGGGTGAAACTTTGCGTGCCCCCTCCGTGTGCCAAAAATAGGCCGCGGGCAAAGCCGCGCACAAAAACGAGCGCCCGAAGTCCGGGGTCCCATGTTCGTCCAGCGGAAAAATACCCAAAAAACGATGGGCTATAGCCTTGGGGCGTGGGGCTGGCGAAGTTCGTCCGCCGGACTCGGAATGGGGCGAAACTTTGCGTGCCCCCTCCGTGTGCCAAAAATAGGCTGCGGGCAAAGCCGCGCCCAAAAACGAGCACCCGAAATCCCGGGCCCCAAGTTCGTCCAGCGGAAAAATGCCCAAAAAACGGGTGGGCTATAGCCTTGGGGCGTGGGGCTGGTGAAGTTCGTCCGCCGGACTCGGAATGGGGCGAAACTTTGCGTGCCCCCTCCGTGTGCCAAATATAGGCCGCGGCCAAAGCCGCGCCCAAAAACGAGTGCCCGAAGTCCGGGGCCCCAAGTTCGTCAAATGGAAAAACGCCCAAAAAACGGGTGGGCTATAGCCTTGGGGCGTGGGGCTGGCGAAGTTCGTCCGCCGGACTCGGAATGGGGCGAAACTTTGCGTGCCCCCTCCGTGTGCCAAAAATAGGCCGCGGGCAAAGCCGCGCCCAAAAACGAGTGCCCGAAGTCCGGGGCCCCAAGTTCGTCCAGCGGAAAAATGCCCAAAAAACGGGTGGGCTATAGCCTGGGGGCGTAGGGCTGGCGCAGTTCGTCCGCCGGACTCGGAATGGGGCGAAACTTTGCGTGCCCCCTCCGTGTGCCAATAATAGGCCGCGGGCAAAGCCGCGCACAAAAACGAGCGCCCGAAGTCCGGGGCCCCAAGTTCGTCCAGCGGAAAAATTCCCAAAAAATGATGGGCTATAGCCATGGGGCGTGGGGCTGGCGAAGTTCGTCCGCCGGACTCAGAATGGGGCGAAACTTTACGTGCCCCCACCGTGTGCCAAAAATAGGCCGCGGGCAAAGCCGCGCCCAAAAACGAGCGCCCGAAGTCCGGGGCCCCAAGTTCGTCCAGCGGAAAAATGCCCAAAAAACGGGTGGGCTATAGCCTGGGGGCGTCGGGCTGGCGCAGTTCGTCCGCCGGACTCGGAATGGGGCGAAACTTTGCGTGCCCCCTCCGTGTGCCAATAATAGGCCGTGGGCAAAGCCGCGCACAAAAACGAGCGCCCGAAGTCCGGGGCCCCATGTTCGTCCAGCGGAAAAATGCCCAAAAAACGGGTGGGCTATAGCCTTGGGGCGTGGGGCTGGCGAAGTTCGTCCGCCGGACTCAGAATGGGGCGAAACTTTGCGTGCCCCCTCCGTGTGCCAAAAATAGGCCGCGGGTAATGCCACGCCCAAAAACGAGCCCCCGAAGTCCGGGGCCCCAAGTTCATCCAGCGGAAAAATGCCCAAAAAACGGGTGGGCTATAGCCTTGGGGCGTGGGGCTGGCGCAGTTCGTCCGCCGGACTCGGAATGGGGCGAAACTTTTCGTGCCCTCTCCGTGTACCAATAATAGGCCGCGGGCAAGGCCGCGCCCAAAAACGAGCGACCGAAGCCCGGGGCCCCAAGTTCGTCCAGCGGAAAAATTTCCAAAAAACGATGGGCTATAGCCTTGGAGCGTGGGGCTGGCGAAGTTCGTCCGCCGGACTCGGAATGGGGCGAAACTTTGTGTGCCCCCTCCGTGTGCCAAAAATAGGCTGCGGGCAAAGCCGCGCCCAAGAACGAGCGCCCGAAGTCCGGGGCCCCAAGTTCATCCGGCGGAAAAATGCCCAAAAAACGGGTGGGCTGTAGCCTTGGGGCGTGGGGCTGGCGAAGTTCGTCTGCCGGACTTGGAATGCGGCGAAACTTTGCGTGCCCCCACCGTGTGCCAGAAATAAGCCGCGGGCAAAGCCGCGCCCAAAAACGAGCGCCCGAAGTCCGGGGCCCCAAGTTCGTCCAGCGGTAAAATGCCCAAAAAACGATGGGCTATAGCCTTGGGGCGTGGGGCTGGCGAAGTTCGTCCTGCGGAGTCGGAATGGGGTGAAACTTTGCGTGCCCCCTCCGTGTGCCAAAAATAGGCCGCGGGCAAAGCCGCGCCCAAAAACGAGCGCCCGAAGTCCGGGGCCCCATGTTCGTCCAGCGGAAAAATGCCCAAAAAACGATGGGCTATAGCCTTGGGGCTGGCGAAGTTCGTCCGCCGGACTCAGAATGGGGCGAAACTTTGCGTCCCCCTCCGTGTGCCAAAAATAGGCCGCGGGCAAAGCCGCGCCCAAAAACGAGCGCCCGAAGTCCGAGGCCCCAAGTTCGTCCAGCGGAAAAATGCCAAAAAAACGGGTGGCCTATAGCCTTGGGGCGTGGGGCTGGCGAAGTTCGTCCGCCGGACTCGGAATGGGGCGAAACTTTGCGTGCCCCCTCCGTGTACCAAAAATAGGCCGCGGGCAAAGCCGCGCACAAAAACGAGCGCCCGAAGTCCGGGGCCCCATGTTCGTCCAGCGGAAAAATGCCCAAAAAACGATGGGTTATAGCCTTGGGGCGTGGGGCTGGCGAAGTTCGCCCGCCGGACTCTGAATGGGGCGAAACTTTGCGTGCCCCCTCCGTGTGCCAAAAATATGCTGCGGGCAAAGCCGCGCCCAAAAACGAGCGCCCGAAGTCCGGGGCCCCAAGTTCGTCCAGCGGAAAAATGCCAAAAAAACGGGTGGCCTATAGCCTTGGGGCGTGGGGCTGGCGAAGTTCGTCCGCCGGACTCGGAATGGGGCGAAACTTTGCGTGCCCCCTCCGTGTACCAAAAATAGGCCGCGGGCAAAGCCGCGCACAAAAACGAGCGCCCGAAGTCCGGGGCCCCATGTTCGTCCAGCGGAAAAATGCCCAAAAAACGATGGGTTATAGCCTTGGGGCGTGGGGCTGGCGAAGTTCATCCGCCGGACTCGGAATGGGGCGAAACTTTGCGTGCCCCCTCCGTGTGCCAAAAATATGCTGCGGGCAAAGCCGCGCCCAAAAACGAGCGCCCGAAGTCCGGGGCCCCAAGTTCGTCCAGCGGAAAAATGCCAAAAAAACGGGTGGCCTATAGCCTTGGGGCGTGGGGCTGGCGAAGTTCGTCTGCCGGACTCGGAATGGGGCGAAACTTTGCGTGCCCCCTCCGTGTACCAAAAATAGGCCGCGGGCAAAGCCGCGCACAAAAACGAGTGCCCGAAGTCCGGGGCCCCATGTTCGTCCAGCGGAAAACTGCCCAAAAAACGATGGGTTATAGCCTTGGGGCGTGGGGCTGGCGAAGTTCGTCCGCCGGACTCGGAATGGGGCGAAACTTTGCGTGCCCCCTCCGTGTGCCAAAAATATGCTGCGGGCAAAGCCGCGCCCAAAAACGAGCGCCCGAAGTCCGGGGCCCCAAGTTCGTCCAGCGGAAAAATGCCCAAAAAACGGGTGAGCTATAGCCTTGGGGCGTGGGGCTGGCGAAGTTCGTCCGCCGGACTCGGAATGGGGCGAAACTTTGCATGCCCCCTCTGTGTGCATAAAATAGGCCGCTGGCAAAGCCGCGCCCAAAAACGAGCGCCCAAAGTCCGGGGCCCCAAGTTCGTCCAGCGGAAAAATTCCCAAAAACGGGTGGGCTATAGCCTGGGGGCGTCGGGCTGGCGCAGTTCGTCCGCCGGACTCGGAATGGGGCGAAACTTTGCGTGCCCCCTCCGTGTGCCAATAATAGGCCGCGGGCAAAGCCGCGCACAAAAACGAGCGCCCGAAGTCCGGGGCCCCAAGTTCGTCCAGTGGAAAAATGCCCAAAAAACGGGTGGGCTATAGCCTTGGGGCGTGGGGCTGGCGAAGTTCGTCCGCTGGACTCAGAATGGGGCGAAACTTTGCGTGCCCCCTCCGTGTGCCAAAAATAGGCCGTGGGCAAAGCCGCGCCCAAAAACGAGCCCCCGAAGTCCAGGGCCCCAAGTTCATCCAGCGGAAAAATGCCCGAAAAACGGGTGGGCTATAGCCTTGGGCGTGGGGCTGGCGCAGTTCGTCCGCCGGACTCGGAATGGGGCGAAACTTTTTGTGCCATCTCCGTGTACCAATAAAGGCCGCGGACAAAGCCGCGCCCAAAAACGAGCGACCAAAGTCCGGGGCCCCAAGTTCGTCCAGCGGAAAAATTCCCAAAAACCGATGGGCTATAGCCTTGGGGCGTGGGGCTGGCGAAGTTCGTCCGCCGGGCTCGGAATGGGGCGAAACTTTGTGTGCCCCCTCCGTGTGCCAAAAATAGGCTGCGGGCAAAGCCGCGTCCAAAAACAAGCGCCCGAAGTCCGGGGCCCCAAGTTCATCCGGCGGAAAAATGCCCAAAAAACGGGTGGGCTGTAGCCTTGGGGCGTGGGGCTGGCGAAGTTCGTCCGCCGGACTCGGAATGGGGCGAACCTTTGCGTGCCCCCTCCGTGTGCCAAAAATAGGCCGCGGGCAAAGCCGCGCCCAAAAACGAGTGACCGAAGTCCGAGGCCCCAAGTTCGTCCAGCGGAAAAATTCCCAAAAAACGATGGGCTATAGCCTTGGGGCGTGGGGCTGGCGAAGTTCATCCGCCGGACTCGGAATGCGGCGAAACTTTGCGTGCCCCCACCGTGTGCCAGAAATAAGCCGCGGGCAAAGCCGCGCCCAAAAACGAGCGCCCGAAGTCCGGGGCCCCAAGTTCGTCCAGCGGAAAAATGCCCAAAAAACGGGTGGGCTATAGCCTGGTGGCGTCGGGCTGGCGCAGTTCGTCCGCCGGACTCGTAATGGGGCGAAACTTTGCGTGCCCCCTCCGTGTGCCAATAATAGGCCGCGGGCAAAGCCGCGCACAAAAACGAGCGCCCGAAGTCCGGGGCCACATGTTCGTCCAGCGGAAAAATGCCCAAAAAACGGGTGGGCTATAGCCATGGGGCGTGGGGCTGGCGAAGTTCGTCCGCCGGACTCAGAATGGGGCGAAACTTTGCGTGCCCCCTCCGTGTGCCAAAAATAGGCCGCGGGCAAAGCCGCGCCCAAAAACGAGCGCCCGAAGTCCGGGGCCCCAAGTTCGCCCAGCGGTAAAATGCCCAAAAAACGATGGGCTATAGCCTTGGGGCGTGGGGCTGGCGAAGTTCGTCCTGCGGAGTCGGAATGGGGTGAAACTTTGCGTGCCCCCTCCGTGTGCCAAAAATAGGCCGCGGGCAAAGCCGCGCCCAAAAACGAGCGCCCGAAGTCCGGGGCCCCATGTTCGTCCAGCGGAAAAATGCCCAAAAAACGATGGGCTATAGCCTTGGGGCTGGCGAAGTTCGTCCGCCGGACTCAGAATGGGGCGAAACTTTGCGTCCCCCTCCGTGTGCCAAAAATAGGCCGCGGGCAAAGCCGCGCCCAAAAACGAGCGCCCGAAGTCCGAGGCCCCAAGTTCGTCCAGCGGAAAAATGCCAAAAAAACGGGTGGCCTATAGCCTTGGGGCGTGGGGCTGGCGAAGTTCGTCCGCCGGACTCGGAATGGGGCGAAACTTTGCGTGCCCCCTCCGTGTACCAAAAATAGGCCGCGGGCAAAGCCGCGCACAAAAACGAGCGCCCGAAGTCCGGGGCCCCATGTTCGTCCAGCGGAAAAATGCCCAAAAAACGATGGGTTATAGCCTTGGGGCGTGGGGCTGGCGAAGTTCGTCCGCCGGACTCGGAATGGGGCGAAACTTTGCGTGCCCCCTCCGTGTGCCAAAAATATGCTGCGGGCAAAGCCGCACCCAAAAACGAGCGCCCGAAGTCCGGGGCCCCAAGTTCGTCCAGCGGAAAAATGCCCAAAAAACGGGTGAGCTATAGCCTTGGGGCGTGGGGCTGGCGAAGTTCGTCCGCCGGACTCGGAATGGGGCGAAACTTTGCATGCCCCCTCTGTGTGCATAAAATAGGCCGCTGTCAAAGCCGCGCCCAAAAACGAGCTCCCAAAGTCCGGGGCCCCAAGTTCGTCCAGCGGAAAAATGCCCAAAAAACGGGTGGGCTATAGCCTGGGGGCGTCGGGCTGGCGCAGTTCGTCCGCCGGACTCGGAATGGGGCGAAACTTTGCGTGCCCCCTCCGTGTGCCAATAATAGGCCGCGGGCAAAGCCGCGCACAAAAACGAGCGCCCGAAGTCCGGGGCCCCAAGTTCGTCCAGCGGAAAAATGCCCAAAAAACGGGTGGGCTATAGCCTTGGGGCGTGGGGCTGGCGAAGTTCGTCCGCCGGACTCAGAATGGGGCGAAACTTTGCGTGCCCCCTCCGTGTGCCAAAAATAGGCCGTGGGCAAAGCCGCGCCCAAAAACAAGCCCCCGAAGTCCAGGGCCCCAAGTTCATCCCGCGGAAAAATGCCCGAAAAACGGGTGGGCTATAGCCTTGGGCGTGGGGCTGGCGCAGTTCGTCCGCCGGACTCGGAATGGGGCGAAACTTTTCGTGCCATCTCCGTGTACCAATAATAGGCCGCGGACAAAGCCGCGCCCAAAAACGAGCGACCGAAGTCCGGGGCCCCAAGTTCGTCCAGCGGAAAAATTCCCAAAAACCGATGGGCTATAGCCTTGGGGCGTGGGGCTGGCGAAGTTCGTCCGCCGGGCTCGGAATGGGGCGAAACTTTGTGTGCCCCCTCCGTGTGCCAAAAATAGGCTGCGGGCAAAGCCGCGTCCAAAAATAAGCGCCCGAAGTCCGGGGCCCCAAGTTCATCCGGCGGAAAAATGCCCAAAAAACGGGTGGGCTGTAGCCTTGGGGCGTGGGGCTGGCGAAGTTCGTCCGCCGGACTCGGAATGGGGCGAAACTTTGCGTGCCCCCTCCGTGTGCCAAAAATAGGCCGCGGGCAAAGCCGCGCCGAAAAACGAGCCCCCGAAGTCCGGGGCCCCAAGTTCATCCAGCGGAAAAATGCCCGAAAAACGGGTGGGCTGTAGCCTTGGGGCGTGGGGCTGGCGAAGTTCGTCCGCCGGACTCGGAATGGGGCGAACCTTTGCGTGCCCCCTCCGTGTGCCAAAAATAGGCCGCGGGCAAAGCCGCGCCCAAAAACGAGCGACCGAAGTCCGGGGCCCCAAGTTCGTCCAGCGGAAAAATTCCCAAAAAACGATGGGCTATAGCCTTGGGGCGTGGGGCTGGCGAAGTTCATCCGCCGGACTCGGAATGCGGCGAAACTTTGCGTGCCCCCACCGTGTGCCAGAAATAAGCCGCGGGCAAAGCCGCGCCCAAAAACGAGCGCCCGAAGTCCGGGGCCCCAAGTTCGTCCAGCGGAAAAATGCCCAAAAAACGGGTGGGCTATAGCCTGGTGGCGTCGGGCTGGCGCAGTTCGTCCGCCGGACTCGGAATGGGGCGAAACTTTGCGTGCCCCCTCCGTGTGCCAATAATAGGCCGCGGGCAAAGCCGCGCACAAAAACGAGCGCCCGAAGTCCGGGGCCACATGTTCGTCCAGCGGAAAAATGCCCAAAAAACGGGTGGGCTATAGCCTTGGGGCGTGGGGCTGGCGAAGTTCGTCCGCCGGACTCAGAATGGGGCGAAACTTTGCGTGCCCCCTCCGTGTGCCAAAAATAGGCCGCGGGCAAAGCCGCGCCCAAAAACGAGCCCCCGAAGTCCGGGGCCCCAAGTTCATCCAGCGGAAAAATGCCCGAAAAACGGGTGGGCTATAGCCTTGGGGCGTGGGGCTGGCGCAGTTCGTCCGCCGGACTCGGAATGGGGCGAAACTTTTCGTGCCCTCTCCGTGTACCAATAATAGGCCGCGGGCAAAGCCGCGCCCAAAAACGAGCGACCGAAGTCCGGGGCCCCAAGTTCGTCCAGCGGAAAAATTCCCAAAAAACGATGGGCTATAGCCTTTTGGCGTGGGGCTGGCGAAGTTCGTCCGCCGGACTCGGAATGGGGCGAAACTTTGTGTGCCCCCTCCGTGTGCCAAAAATAGGCTGCGGGCAAAGCCGCGTCCAAAAACAAGCGCCCGAAGTCCGGGGCCCCAAGTTCATCCGGCGGAAAAATGCCCAAAAAACGGGTGGGCTGTAGCCTTGGGGCGTGGGGCTGGCGAAGTTCGTCCGCCGGACTCGGAATGGGACGAACCTTTGCGTGCCCCCTCCGTGTGCCAAAAATAGGCCGCGGGCAAAGCCGCGCCCAAAAACGAGCGACCGAAGTCCGGGGCCCCAAGTTCGTCCAGCGGAAAAATTCCCAAAAAACGATGGGCTATAGCCTTGGGGCGTGGGGCTGGCGAAGTTCATCCGCCGGACTCGGAATGCGGCGAAACTTTGCGTGCCCCCACCGTGTGCCAGAAATAAGCCGCGGGCAAAGCCGCGCCCAAAAACGAGCGCCCGAAGTCCGGGGCCCCAAGTTCGTCCAGCGGAAAAATGCCCAAAAAACGGGTGGGCTATAGCCTGGTGGCGTCGGGCTGGCGCAGTTCGTCCGCCGGACTCGGAATGGGGCGAAACTTTGCGTGCCCCCTCCGTGTGCCAATAATAGGCCGCGGGGAAAGCCGCGCACAAAAACGAGCGCCCGAAGTCCGGGGCCACATGTTCGTCCAGCGGAAAAATGCCCAAAAAACGGGTGGGCTATAGCCTTGGGGCGTGGGGCTGGCGAAGTTCGTCCGCCGGACTCAGAATGGGGCGAAACTTTGCGTGCCCCCTCCGTGTGCCAAAAATAGGCCGCGGGCAAAGCCGCGCCCAAAAACGAGCCCCCGAAGTCCGGGGCCCCAAGTTCATCCAGCGGAAAAATGCCCGAAAAACGGGTGGGCTATAGCCTTGGGGCGTGGGGCTGGCGCAGTTCGTCCGCCGGACTCGGAATGGGGCGAAACTTTTCGTGCCCTCTCCGTGTACCAATAATAGGCCGCGGGCAAAGCCGCGCCCAAAAACGAGCGACCGAAGTCCGGGGCCCCAAGTTCGTCCAGCGGAAAAATTCCCAAAAAACGATGGGCTATAGCCTTTTGGCGTGGGGCTGGCGAAGTTCGTCCGCCGGACTCGGAATGGGGCGAAACTTTGTGTGTCCCCTCCGTGTGCCAAAAATAGGCTGCGGGCAAAGCCGCGCCCAAGAACGAGCGCCCGAAGTCCGGGGCCCCAAGTTCATCCGGCGGAAAAATGCCCAAAAAACGGGTGGGCTGTAGCCTTGGGGCGTGGGGCTGGCGAAGTTCGTCCGCCGGACTCGGAATGGGGCGAACCTTAGCGTGCCCCCTCCGTGTGCCAAAAATAGGCCGCGGGCAAAGCCACGCCCAAAAACGAGCGACCGAAGTCCGGGGCCCCAAGTTCGTCCAGCGGAAAAATTCCCAAAAAACGATGGGCTATAGCCTTGGGGCGTGGGGCTGGCGAAGTTCATCCGCCGGACTTGGAATGCGGCGAAACTTTGCGTGCCCCCACCGTGTGCCAGAAATAAGCCGCGGGCAAAGCCGCGCCCAAAAACGAGCGCCCGAAGTCCGGGGCCCCAAGTTCGCCCAGCGGAAAAATGCCCAAAAAACGATGGGCTATAGCCTTGGGGCGTGGGGCTGGCGAAATTCGTCCTGCGGAGTCGGAATGGGGTGAAACTTTGCGTGCCCCCTCCGTGTGCCAAAAATAGGCCACGGGCAAAGCCGCGCCCAAAAATGAGCGCCCGAAGTCCGGGGCCCCATGTTCGTCCAGCGGAAAAATGCCCAAAAAACGATGGGCTATAGCCTTGGGGCTGGCGAAGTTCGTCCGCCGGACTCGGAATGGGGTGAAACTTTGCGTGCCCCCTCCGTGTATCAAAAATAGGCCGCGGGCAAAGCCGCGCACAAAAACGAGCGCCCGAAGTCCGGGGCCCCATGTTCGTCCAGCGGAAAAATGCCCAAAAAACGATGGGTTATAGCCTTGGGGCGTGGGGCTGGCGAAGTTCGTCCGCCGGACTCGGAATGGGGCGAAACTTTGCGTGCCCCCTCCGTGTGCCAAAAATATGCTGCGGGCAAAGCCGCGCCCAAAAACGAGCGCCCGAAGTCCAGGGCCCCAAGTTCGTCCAGCGGAAAAATGCCCAAAAAACGGGTGAGCTATAGCCTTGGGGCGTGGGGCTGGCGAAGTTCGTCCGCCGGACTCGGAATGGGGCGAAACTTTGCATACCCCCTCTGTGTGCATAAAATAGGCCGCTGGCAAAGCCGCGCCCAAAAACGAGCGCCCAAAGTCCGGGGCCCCAAGTTCGTCCAGCGGAAAAATGCCCAAAAAACGGGTGGGCTATAGCCTGGGGGCGTCGGGCTGGCGCAGTTCGTCCGCCGGACTCGGAATGGGGCGAAACTTTGCGTGCCCCCTCCGTGTGCCAATAATAGGCCGCGGGCAAAGCCGCGCACAAAAACGAGCGCCCGAAGTCCGGGGCCCCAAGTTCGTCCAGCGGAAAAATGCCCAAAAAACGGGTGGGCTATAGCCTTGGGGCGTGGGGCTGGCGAAGTTCGTCCGCCGGACTCAGAATGGGGCGAAACTTTGCGTGCCCCCTCCGTTTGCCAAAAATAGGCCGTGGGCAAAGCCGCGCCCAAAAACGAGCCCCCGAAGTCCAGGGCCCCAAGTTCATCCCGCGGAAAAATGCCCGAAAAACGGGTGGGCTATAGCCTTGGGCGTGGGGCGGGCGCAGTTCGTCCGCCGGACTCGGAATGGGGCGAAACTTTTCGTGCCATCTCCGTGTACCAATAATAGGCCGCGGACAAAGCTGCGCCCAAAAACGAGCGACCGAAGTCCGGGGCCCCAAGTTCGTGCAGCGGAAAAATTCCCAAAAACCGATGGGCTATAGCCTTGGGGCGTGGGGCTGGCGAAGTTCGTCCGCCGGGCTCGGAATGGGGCGAAACTTTGTGTGCCCCCTCCGTGTGCCAAAAATAGGCTGCGGGCAAAGCCGCGTCCAAAAACAAGCGCCCGAAGTCCGGGGCCCCAAGTTCATCCGGCGGAAAAATGCCCAAAAAACGGGTGGGCTGTAGCCTTGGGGCGTGGGGCTGGCGAAGTTCGTCCGCCGGACTCGGAATGGGGCGAACCTTTGCGTGCCCCCTCCGTGTGCCAAAAATAGGCCGCGGGCAAAGCCGCGCCCAAAAACGAGCGACCGAAGTCCGGGGCCCCAAGTTCGTCCAGCGGAAAAATTCCCAAAAAACGATGGGCTATAGCCTTGGGGCGTGGGGCTGGCGAAGTTCATCCGCCGGACTCGGAATGCGGCGAAACTTTGCGTGCCCCCACCGTGTGCCAGAAATAAGCCGCGGGCAAAACCGCGCCCAAAAACGAGAGCCCGAAGTCCGGGGCCCCAAGTTCGTCCAGCGGAAAAATGCCCAAAAAACGGGTGGGCTATAGCCTGGTGGCGTCGGGCTGGCGCAGTTCGTCCGCCGGACTCGGAATGGGGCGAAACTTTGCGTGCCCCCTCCGTGTGCCAATAATAGGCCGCGGGCAAAGCCGCGCACAAAAACGAGCGCCCGAAGTCCGGGGCCACATGTTCGTCCAGCGGAAAAATGCCCAAAAAACGGGTGGGCTATAGCCTTGGGGCGTGGGGCTGGCGAAGTTCGTCCGCCGGACTCAGAATGGGGCGAAACTTTGCGTGCCCCCTCCGTGTGCCAAAAATAGGCCGCGGGCAAAGCCGCGCCCAAAAACGAGCCCCCGAAGTCCGGGGCCCCAAGTTCATCCAGCGGAAAAATGCCCGAAAAACGGGTGGGCTATAGCCTTGGGGCGTGGGGCTGGCGCAGTTCGTCCGCCGGACTCGGAATGGGGCGAAACTTTTCGTGCCCTCTCCGTGTACCAATAATAGGCCGCGGGCAAAGCCGCGCCCAAAAACGAGCGACCGAAGTCCGGGGCCCCAAGTTCGTCCAGCGGAAAAATTCCCAAAAAACGATGGGCTATAGCCTTTTGGCGTGGGGCTGGCGAAGTTCGTCCGCCGGACTCGGAATGGGGCGAAACTTTGTGTGCCCCCTCCGTGTGCCAAAAATAGGCTGCGGGCAAAGCCGCGCCCAAGAACGAGCGCCCGAAGTCCGGGGCCCCAAGTTCATCCGGCGGAAAAATGCCCAAAAAACGGGTGGGCTGTAGCCTTGGGGCGTGGGGCTGGCGAAGTTCGTCCGCCGGACTCGGAATGGGGCGAACCTTAGCGTGCCCCCTCCGTGTGCCAAAAATAGGCCGCGGGCAAAGCCGCGCCCAAAAACGAGCGACCGAAGTCCGGGGCCCCAAGTTCGTCCAGCGGAAAAATGCCCAAAAAACGATGGGGTATAGCCTTGGGGCGTGGGGCTGGCGAAGTTCGTCCGCCGGACTCAGAATGGGGCGAAACTTTGCGTGCCCCCTCCGTGTGCCAAAAATAGGCCGCGGGCAAAGCCGCGCCCAAAAACGATCGCCCGAAGTCCGGGGCCCCAAGTTCGTCCAGCGGAAAAATGCCCAAAAAACGATGGGCTATAGCCTTGGGGCGTGGGGCTAGCGAAGTTCGTCCCCCCGACTCGGAATGGGGCGAAACTTTGCGTGCCCCCTCTGTGTGCCAAAAATATGCTGCGGGCAAAGCCGCGCCCAAAAACGGGTGCCCGAAGTCTGTGGCCCCAAGTTCGTCCAGCAGAAAAATGCCCAAAAAACGGGTGGGCTATAGCCTTGGGGCGTGGGGCTGGCGAAGTTCGTCCGCCGGACTTGGAATGGGGCGAAACTTTGCGTGCCCCCTCCGTGTGCCAAAAACAGGCCGCGGGCAAAGCCGCGCCCAAAAACGAGTGCCCGAAGTACGGGGCCCCAAGTTCGTCCAGCGGAAAAATGCCCAAAATACGATGGGCTATAGCCTTGGGGCTTGGGGCGTGGGGCTGGCGAAGTTCGTCCGCCGGACTCGGAATGGGGCGAAACTTTGCGTGCCCCCTCCGTGTGCCAAAAATAGGCCGCGGGCAGAGCCGCCCCCAAAAACGAGTGCCCGAAGTCCTGGGCCCCAAGTTCGTCCAGCGGAAAAATGCCCAAAAAACGATGGGCTATAGCCTTGGGGCGTGGGGCTGGCGAAGTTCGTCCGCCGGACTCGGAGTGGGGCGAAACTTTGCGTGCCCCCTCCGTGTGCCAAAAATAGGCCGCGGGCAAAGCCGCGCCCAAAAACGAGCGCCCGAAGTCCGGGGCCCCATGTTCGTCCAGCGGAAAAATGCCCAAAAAACGATGGGCTATAGCCTTGGGGCTGGCGAAGTTCGTCCGCCGGACTCAGAATGGGGCGAAACTTTGCGTGCCCCCTCCGTGTGCCAAAAATAGGCCGCGGGCAAAGCCGCGCCCAAAAACGAGCGCCCGAAGTCCGGGGCCCCAAGTTCGTCCAGCGGAAAAATGCCAAAAAAACGGGTGGCCTATAGCCTTGGGGTGTGGGGCTGGCGAAGTTCGTCCGCCGGACTCGGAATGGGGCGAAACTTTGCGTGCCCCCTCCGTGTACCAAAAATAGGCCGCGGGCAAAGCCGCGCACAAAAACGAGCGCCCGAAGTCTGGGGCCCCATGTTCGTCCAGCGGAAAAATGCCCAAAAAACGATGGGTTATAGCCTTGGGGCGTGGGGCTGGCGAAGTTCGTCCGCCGGACTCGGAATGGGGCGAATCTTTGCGTGCCCCCTCCGTGTGCCAAAAATATGCTGCGGGCAAAGCCGCCCCCAAAAACGAGTGCCCGAAGTCCAGGGCCCCAAGTTCGTCCAGCGGAAAAATTCCCAAAAAACGATGGGCTATAGCCATGGGGCGTGGGGCTGGCGAAGTTCGTCCGCCGGACTCAGAATGGGGCGAAACTTTGAGCGCCCCTCCGCGTGCCAAAAATAGGCCGCGGGAAAGCCGCGCCCAAAAACGAGCGCCCGAAGTCCGGGGCCCCAAGTTCGTCCAGCGGAAAAATGCCCAAAAAACGATGGGGTATAGCCTTGGGGCGTGGGGCTGGCGAAGTTCGTCCGCCGGACTCAGAATGGGGCGAAACTTTGCGTGCCCCCTCCGTGTGCCAAAAATAGGCCGCGGGCAAAGCCGCGCCCAAAAACGAGCGCCCGAAGTCCGGGGCCCCAAGTTCGTCCAGCGGAAAAATGCCCAAAAAACGATGGGCTATAGCCTTGGGGCGTGGGGCTAGCGAAGTTCGTCCCCCCGACTCGGAATGGGGCGAAACTTTGCGTGCCCCCTCTGTGTGCCAAAAATAGGCCACGGGCAAAGCCGCGCCCAAAAATGAGCGCCCGAAGTCCGGGGCCCGAAGTTCGTCCTGCGGAAAAATGCCCAAAAAACGGGTGGGCTATAGCCTTGGGGCGTGGGGCTGGCGAAGTTCGTCCGCCGGACTCGGAATGGGCCGAAACTTTGCGTGCCCCCTCCGTGTGCCCAAAATAGTCCGCGGGCAAAGCCGCGCCCAAAAACGAGCTCCCGAAGTCCGGGGCCCCAAGTTTGTCCAGCGGAAAAATGCCCAAAAAACGGGTGGGCTATAGCCTTGGGGCGTGGGGCTGGCGAAGTTCGTCCGCCGGACTCGGAATGGGGCGAAACTTTGCATGCCCCCTCTGTGTGCATAAAATAGGCCGCTGGCAAAGCCGCGCCCAAAAACGAGTGCCCGAAGTCCGGGGCCCCAAGTTCGTCCAGCGGAAAAATGCCCAAAAAACGATGGGCTATAGCCTTGGGGCGTGGGGCTGGCGAAGTTCGTCCGCCGGACTCGGAATAGGGCAAAACTTTGCGTGCCCCCTCCGTGTACCAAAAATAGGCCGCGGGCAAAGCCGCGCCCAAAAACGAGAGCCCGAAGTCCGGGGCCCCATGTTCGTCCCGCGGAAAAATGCCCAAAAAATGATGGGCTATAGCCTTGGGGCGTGGGGCTGGCGAAGTTTGTCCGCCGGACTCGGAATGGGGTGAAACTTTGCGTGCCCCCTCCGTGTACCAAAAATAGGACGCGGGCAAAGCCGCGCCCAAAAACGAGCTCCCGAAGCCCGGGGCCCCAAGTTTGTCCAGCGGAAAAATGCCCAAAAAACGGGTGGGCTATAGCCTTGGGGCGTGGGGCTGGCGAAGTTCGTCCGCCGGACTCGGAATGGGGCGAAACTTTGCGTGCCCCCTCCGTGTGCCAAAAATAGGCCGAGGGAAAAGCCGCACCCAAAAACGAGCGCCCGAAGTCCGGTGCCCCAAGTTCGTCCAGCGGAAAAATGCCCAAAAATCGATGGGCTATAGCCTTGGGGCGTGGGGCTGGCGAAGTTCATCCGCCGGACTCGAAATGGGGCGAAACTTTGCGTGCCCCCTCTGTGTGCCAAAAATAGGCCGCGGACTAAGCCGCGCCCAAAAACGAGCGCCCGAAGTCTGGGGCCCCAAGTTCGTCCAGCGGAAAAATGCCCAAAAAACGATGGGCTATAGCCTTGGGGCGTGGGGCTGGCGAAGTTCGTCCGCCGGACTCGGAATGGGGGGAAACTTTGCTTGCCCCCTCCGTGTGCCAAAAATAGGCCGCGGACTAAGCCGCGCCCAAAAACGAGCGCCCGAAGTCTGGGGCCCCAAGTTCGTCCAGCGGAAAAATGCCCAAAAAACGATGGGCTATAGCCTTGGGGCGTGGGGCTGGCGAAGTTCGTCCGCCGGACTCGGAATGGGGGGAAACTTTGCTTGCCCCCTCCGTGTGCCAAAAATAGGCCGCGGGCAAAACCGCGCCCAAAAACGAGCCCCCGAAGTCTGGGGCCCCAAGTTCGTCCAGCGGAAAAATGCCCAAAAAACGCGTGGGCTATAGCCTCGGGGCGTGGGGCTGGCGAAGTTCGTCCGCCGGACTCGGAATGGGGCGAAACTTTGCGTGCTCCTTCCGTGTGCCAAAAATAGGCTGCGGGCAAAGCCGCGCCCAAAAACGAGCGCCCGAAGTCCGGGGCCCGAAGTTCGTCCAGCGGAAAAATGCCCAAAAAACGATGGAATATAGCCTTGGGGCGTGGGGCTGGCGAAGTTCATCCGCCGGACTCGGAATGGGGCGAAACTTTGCATACCCCCTCCGTGTGCCAAAAATAGGCCGCGGGCAAAGCCGCGCCCAAAAATGAGCGCCCGAAGTCCGGGGCCCCAAGTTCATCCAGCGGAAAAATGCCCAAAAAATGGGTGGGCTATAGCCTTGGGGCGTGGGGCTGGCGCAGTTCGTCCGCCGGACTCGGAATGGGGCGAAACTTTGCGTGCCCCCTCCGTGTACCAAAAATAGGCCGCGGGCAAAGCTGCGCACAAAAACGAGCGCCCGAAGTCCGGGGCCCCAAGTTCGTCCAGCGGAAAAATTCCCAAAAAACGATGGGCTATAGCCTTGGGGCGTGGGGCTGGCGAAGTTCGTCCGCCGGACTCGGAATGGGGCGAAACTTTGCGTGCCCCCCCCCCCCCCCCCCCCCCCCCCCCGTGTGCCAAAAATAGGCCGCGGGCAAAGCCGCGCCCAAAAACGAGCGCCCGAAGTCCGGGGCCCCAAGTTCATCCAGCGGAAAAATGCCCAAAAAACGGGTGGGCTATAGCCTTGGGGCGTGGGGCTGGCGCAGTTCGTCCGCCGGACTCGGAATGGGGCGAAACTTTGCGTGCCCCCTCCGTGTACCAAAAATAGGCCGCGGGCAAAGCTGCGCACAAAAACGAGCGCCCGAAGTCCGGGGCCCCATGTTCGTCCAGCGGAAAAATGCCCAAAAAACGATGGGCTATAGCCTTGGGGCGTGGGGCTGGCGAAGTTCGTCCGCCGGACTCGGAATGGGGCGAAACTTTGCGTGCCCCCTCCGTGTGCCAAAAATAGGCCGCGGGCAAACTCGCGCCCAAAAACGAGCGACCGAAGTCCGGGGCCCCAAGTTCGTCCAGCGGAAAAATTCCCAAAAAACGATGGGCTATAGCCTTGGGGCGTGGGGCTGGCGAAGTTCGTCCGCCGGACTCGGAATGGGGCGAAACTTTGTGTGCCCCCTCCGTGTGCCAATAATAGGCCGCGGGCAAAGCCGCGCACAAAAACGAGCGCCCGAAGTCCGGGGCCCCATGTTCGTCCAGCGGAAAAATGCCCAAAAAACGGGTGGGCTATAGCCTTGGGGCGTGGGGCTGGCGAAGTTCGTCCGCCGGACTCGGAATGGGGCGAAACTTTGCGTGCCCCCTCCGTGTGCCAAAAATAGGCCGCGGGCAAAGCCGCGCCCAAAAAAGAGCACCCGAAGTCCGGGGCCCCAAGTTCGTCCAGCGGAAAAATGCCCAAAAAACGGGTGGGCTATAGCCTTGGGGCGTGGGGCTGGTGAAGTTCGTCCGCCGGACTCGGAATGGGGCGAAACTTTGCGTGCCCCCTCCGTGTGCCAAATATAGGCCGCGGCCAAAGCCGCGCCCAAAAACGAGTGCCCGAAGTCCGGGGCCCCAAGTTCATCAAATGGAAAAATGCCCAAAAAACTGGTGGGCTATAGCCTTGGGGCGTGGGGCTGGCGAAGTTCGTCCGCCGGACTCGGAATGGGGCGAAACTTTGCGTGCCCCCTCCGTGTGCCAAAAATAGGCCGCGGACAAAGCCGCGCCCAAAAACGAGCACCCGAAGTCCAGGGCCCCAAGTTCGTCCAGCGGAAAAATGCCCAAAAAACGGGTGGGCTATAGCCTTGGGGCGTGGGGCTGGCGAAGTTCGTCCGCCGGACTCGGAATGGGGCGAAACTTTGCGTACCCCCTCCGTGTGCCAAAAATAGGCCGCGGGCAAAGCCGCGCCCAAAAACGGGTGCCCGAAGTCCGGGGCCCCAAGTTCGTCCAGCGGAAAAATGCCCAAAAAACGATGGGCTATAGCCTTGGGGCGTGGGGCTGGCGAAGTTCGTCCGCCGGACTCGGAATGGGGGGAAACTTTGCGTGCCCCCTCCGTGTGCCAAAAATAGGCGGCGGACAAAGCCGCGCCCAAAAACGAGCACCCCAAATCCCGGGCCCCAAGTTCGTCCAGCGGAAAAATGCCCAAAAAACGGGTGGGCTATAGCCTTGGGGCGTGGGGCTGGTGAAGTTCGTCCGCCGGACTCAGAATGGGGCGAAACTTTGCGTGCCCCCTTCGTGTGCCAAATATAGGCCGCGGCCAAAGCCGCGCCCAAAAACGAGTGCCCGAAGTCCGGGGCCCCAAGTTCGTCAAATAGAAAAATGCCCAAAAAACGGGTGGGCTATAGCCTTGGGGCGTGGGGCTGGCGAAGTTCGTCCGCCGGACTCGGAATGGGGCGAAACTTTGCGTGCCCCCTCCGTGTGCCAAAAATAGGCCGCGGGCAAAGCCGCGCCCAAAAACGAGCGCCCGAAGTCTGCGGCCCCAAGTTCGTCCAGCGGAAAAATGCCCACAAAACGATGGGCTATAGCCTTGGGGCGTGGGGCTGGCGAAGTTCTTCCGCCAGACTCGGAATGGGGCGAAACTTTGCGTGCCCCCTCAGTGTGCCAAAAATAGGCCGCGGGCAAAGCCGCGCCCAAAAACGGGCGCCCGAAGTCCGGGGCCCCAAGTTCGTCCAGCGGAAAAATGCCCAAAAAACGATGGGCTATAGCCTTGGGGCGTGGGGCTGGCGAAGTTCGTCCGCCGGACTCGGAATGGGGTGAAACTTTGCGTGCCCCCTCCGTGTGCCAAAAATAGGCCGCGGGCAAAGCCGCGCACAAAAACAAGCACCCGAAGTCCAGGGCCCCAAGTTCGTCCAGCGGAAAAATGCCCAAAAAACGGGTGGGCTATAGCCTTGGGGCGTGGGGCTGGCGAAGTTCGTCCGCCGGACTCGGAATGGGGCGAAACTTTGCGTGCCCCCTCCGTGTGCCAAAAATAGGCCGCGGGCAAAGCCGCGCCCAAAAACGAGCGCCCGAAGTCTGCGGCCCCAAGTTCGTCCAGCGGAAAAATGCCCACAAAACGATGGGCTATAGCCTTGGGGCGTGGGGCTGGCGAAGTTCTTCCGCCAGACTCGGAATGGGGCGAAACTTTGCGTGCCCCCTCAGTGTGCCAAAAATAGGCCGCGGGCAAAGCCGCGCCCAAAAACGGGCGCCCGAAGTCCGGGGCCCCAAGTTCGTCCAGCGGAAAAATGCCCAAAAAACGATGGGCTATAGCCTTGGGGCGTGGGGCTGGCGAAGTTCGTCCGCCGGACTCGGAATGGGGTGAAACTTTGCGTGCCCCCTCCGTGTGCCAAAAATAGGCCGCGGGCAAAGCCGCGCACAAAAACGAGCGCCCGAAGTCCGGGGTCCCATGTTCGTCCAGCGGAAAAATACCCAAAAAACGATGGGCTATAGCCTTGGGGCGTGGGGCTGGCGAAGTTCGTCTGCCGGACTCGGAATGGGGTGAAACTTTGCGTGCCCCCTCCGTGTGCCAAAAATAGGCTGCGGGCAAAGCCGCGCCCAAAAACGAGCACCCGAAATCCCGGGCCCCAAGTTCGTCCAGCGGAAAAATGCCCAAAAAACGGGTGGGCTATAGCCTTGGGGCGTGGGGCCGGTGAAGTTCGTCCGCCGGACTCGGAATGGGGCGAAACTTTGCGTACCCCCTCCGTGTGCCAAATATAGGCCACGGGCAAAGCCGCGCCCAAAAACGAGCACCCGAAGTCCGGGGCCCCATGTTCGTCCAGCGGAAAAATGCCCAAAAAACGATGGGCTATAGCCTTGGGGCTGGCGAAGTTTGTCCGCCGAACTCAGAATGGGGCGAAACTTTGCGTGCCCCCTCCGTGTGCCAAAAATAGGCCGCGGGCAAAGCCGCGCCCAAAAACGAGCGCCCGAAGTCCGGGGCCCCAAGTTCGTCCAGCGGAAAAATGCCAAAAAAACGGGTGGCCTATAGCCTTGGGGCGTGGGGCTGGCGAAGTTTGTCCGCCGGACTCGGAATGGGGCGAAACTTTGCGTGCTCCCTCCGTGTGCCAAAAATATGTTGCGGGCAAAGCCGCGCCCAAAAACGAGCGCCCGAAGTCCGGGGCCCCAAGTTCGTCCAGCGGAAAAATGCCCAAAAAACGGGTGGGCTATAGCCTTGGGGCGTGGGGCTGGCGAAGTTCGTCCGCCGGACTCGGAATGGGGCGAAACTTTGCATGCCCCCTCTGTGTGCATAAAATAGGCGGCTGGCAAAGCCGCGCCCAAAAACGAGCGCCCGAAGTCCGGGGCCCCAAGTTCGTCCAGCGGAAAAATGCCCAAAAAACGGGTGGGCTATAGCCTGGGGGCGTCGGGCTGGCGCTGTTCGTCCGCCGGACTCGGAATGGGGCGAAACTTTGCGTGCCCCCTCCGTGTGCCAATAATAGGCCGCGGGCAAAGCCGCGCACAAAAACGAGCACCCGAAGTCCGGGGCCCCATGTTCGTCCAGCGGAAAAATGCCCAAAAAACGGGTGGGCTATAGCCTTGGGGCGTGGGGCTGGCGAAGTTCGTCCGCCGGACTCAGAATGGGGCGAAACTTTGCGTGCCCCCTCCGTGTGCCAAAAATAGGCCGCGGGCAAAGCCGCGCCCAAAACCGAGCCCCCGAAGTCCGGGGCCCCAAGTTCATCCAGCGGAAAAATGCCCGAAAAACGGGTGGGCTATAGCCTTGGGGCGTGGGGCTGGCGCAGTTCGTCCGCCGGACTCGGAATGGGGCGAAACTTTTCGTGCCCCCTCCGTGTACCAATAATAGGCCGCGGGCTAAGCCGCGCCCAAAAACGAGCGACCGAAGTCCGGGGCCCCAAGTTCGTCCAGCGGAAAAATTCCCAAAAAACGATGGGCTATAGCCTTGGGGCGTGGGGCTGGCGAAGTTCGTCCGCCGGACTCGGAATGGGGCGAAACTTTGTGTGCCCCCTCCGTGTGCCAAAAATATGCTGCGGGCAAAGCCGCCCCCAAAAACGAGCGCCCGAATTCCGGGGCCCCAAGTTCGTCCAGCGGAAAAATGCCCAAAAAACGGGTGGGCTATAGCCTTGGGGCGTGGGGCTGGCGAAGTTCGTCCGCCGGACTCAGAATGGGGCGAAACTTTGCGTGCCCTTCCGCATGCCAAAAATAGGCCGCGGGCAAAGCCGCGCCCAAAAACGAGCGCCCGAAGTCCGGGGCCCCAAGTTCGTCCAGCGGAAAAATGCCCAAAAAACGATGGGGTATAGCCTGGGGGCCTGGGGCTGGCGAAGTTCGCCCGCCGGACTCAGAATGGGGCGAAACTTTGCGTGCCCCCTCCGTGTGCCAAAAATAGGCCGCGGGCAAAGCCGCGCCAAAAAAACGAGCGCCCGAAGTCCGGGGTCCCAAGTTCGTCCAGCGGAAAAATGCCCAAAAAACGATGGGCTATAGCCTTGGGGCGTGGGGCTAGCGAAGTTCGTCCGCCGGACTCGGAATGGGGCGAAACTTTGCGTGCCCCCTCCATGTGCCAAAAATAGGCCGCGGGCAAAGCCGCGCCCAAAAACGAGCGCCCGAAGTCCGGGGCCCCAAGTTCGTCCAGCGGAAAAATGCCAAAAAAACGGGTGGGCTCTAGCCTTGGGGCGTGGGGCTGGCGAAGTTCGTCCGCCGGACTCGGAATGGGGCGAAACTTTGCGTGCCCCCTCCTTGTGCCAAAAATAGGCCACGGGCAGAGCCGCGCCCAAAAGCGAGCGCCCGAAGTCCGGGGCCCCAAGTTCGTCCGGCGGAAAAATGCCCAAAAAACGATGGGATATAGCCTTGGGGCGTGGGGCTGGCGAAGTTCGTCCGCCGGACTCGGAATGGGGCGAAACTTTGCGTGCCCCTCCGTGTGCCAAAAATAGGCCGCGGGCAAAGCCGCTCCCAAAAACGAGCGCCCGATGTCCGGGGCCCCAAGTTCGTCCAGCAGAAAAACGCCCAAAAAATGGGTGGGCTATTGCCTTGGGGCGTGGGGCTGGCGAAGTTTGTCCGCCGGACTCGGAATGGGGCGAAACTTTGCGTGCCCCCTCCGTGTACCAAAAATAGGCCACGGGCAAAGCTACGCACAAAAACGAGCTCCCGAAGTCCGGGGCCCCATGTTCGTTCAGCGGAAAAATGCCCAAAAAACGATGGGCTATAGCCTTGGGGCGTGGGGCTGGCGAAGTTCGTCCGCCGGGCTCGGAATGGGGCGAAACTTTGCGTGCCCCCTCCGTGTGCCAAAAATAGGCCGCGGGCAAAGCCGCGTCCAAAAATGAGCGCCCGAAGTCCGGGGCCCCATGTTCGTCCAGCGGAAAAATGCCCAAAAAACGGGTGGGCTTTAGCCTTGGGGCGTGGGGCTGGCGAAGTTCGTCCGCCGGACTCGGAATGGGGCGAAACTTTGCGTGCCCCTCTGTGTGCCAAAAATAGGCCGCGGGCAAAGCCGCGCCCAAAAACAAGCGCCCGAAGTCCGGGGCCCCAATTTCGTCCAGCGGAAAAATGCCCAAAAAACGGGTGGGCTATAGCCTTGGGGCGTGGGGCTGGCGAAGTTCATCCGCCGGACTCGGAATGGGGCGAACCTTTGTGTGCCCCCTCCGTGTACCAAAAATAGGCCGCGGGCAAAGCCGCATCCAAAAACGAGCGCCCGAAGCCTGGGGCCCATGTTCGTCCAGCGGAAAAATGCCCAAAAAACGATGGGCTATAGCCTTGGGGCGTGGGGCTGGCGAAGTTCGTCCGCAGGACTCGGAATGGGGCGAAACTTTGCGTGCCCCCTCCGTGTGCCAAAAATAGGCCGCGGGCAAAGCCGCGCCCAAAAACGAGAGCCCGAAGTCCGGGGCCCCAAGTTCGTCCAGCAGAAAAATGCCCAAAAAACGTGTGGGCCATAACCTTGGGGCGTGGGGCTGGCGAAGTTCGTCCGCCGGACTCGGATGGGCCGAAACTTTGCGTGCCCCCTCCGTGTGCCAAAAATAGGCCGCGGGCAAAGCCGTGCTCAAAAACGAGCGCCTAAAGTCCGGGGCCCCAAGTTCGTCCAGCGGAAAAATGCCCAAAAAACGATGGGCTATAGCCTTGGGGCGTGGGGCTGGCGAAGTTCGTCCGCCGGACTCGGAATGGGGCGAAACTTTGCGTGCCCCCTCTGTGTGCCAAAAATAGGCCGCGGGCAAATCCGCGCCCAAAAAGGAGAGCCCGAAGTCCGGGGCCCCAAGTTCGTCCAGCGGAAAAATGCCCAAAAAACGTGTGGGCTATAGCCTTGGGGCGTGGGGCTGGCGAAGTTCGTCCGCCGGACTCGGAATGGGGCGAAACTTGGCGTACCCCCTCCGTGTGCCAAAAATAGGCCACGGGCAAAGCCGCGCCCAAAAACGAGCGCCCGAAGTCCGCGGCCCCAAGTTCGTCCAGCGGAAAAATGTCCAAAAAACGGGTGGGCTATAGCCTCGGGGCGTGGGGCGGGCGAAGTTCATCCGCCGTACTCGGAATGGGGCGAAACTTTGCGTGCCCCCTCCGTGTGCCAAAAATAGGCCGCGGGGAAAGCCGCGCCCAAAAACGAGCGACCAAAGTCCGGGGCCCCAAGTTCGTCCAGCGGAAAAATGCCCAAAAAACGATGGGCTATAGCCTTGGGGCGTGGGGCTGGCGAAGTTCGTCCGCCGGACTCGGAATGGGGCGAAACTTTGCTTACCCCCTCCGTGTGCCAAAAATAGGCCGCGGGCAAAGCCGCGCCCAAAAACGAGTGCCCGAAGTCCGGGGCCCCAAGTTCGTCCAGCGGAAAAATGCCCAAAAAACGGGTGGGCTATAGCCTTGGGGCGTGGGGCTGGCAAAGTTCGTCTGCCGGACTTGGAATGGGGCGAAACTTTGCGTGCCCCCTCCGTGTGCCAAAAATAGGCCGCGGGCAAAGCCGCGCCCAAAAATGAGCGCCCGAAGTCCGGGGCCCCAAGTTCGTCCAGCGGAAAAATGCCCAAAAAACGATGGGCTATAGCCTTGGGGCTTGGGGCGTGGGGCTGGCGAAGTTCGTCCGCCGGACTCGGAATGGGGCGAAACTTTGCGTGCCCCCTCCGTGTGCCAAAAATAGGCCGCGGGCAAAGCCGCGCCCAAAAACGAGCGCCCGAAGTCCGGGGCCCCAAGTTCGTCCAGCGGAAAAATGCCAAAAAAATGGGTGGCCTATAGCCTTGGGGCGTGGGGCCGGCGAAGTTCGTCCGCCGGACTCGGAATGGGACGAAACTTTGCGTGCCCCCTCTGTGTGCCAAAAATAGGCCGCGGGCAAAGCCGCGCCCAAAAACGAGCCCCCGAAGTCCGGGGTCCCAAGTTCGTCCAGCGGAAAAATACCCAAAAAACGGGTGGGCTATAGCCTTGGGGCGTGGGGCTGGCGAAGTTCGTCCGCCGGACTCAGAATGGGGCGAAACTTTGCGTGCCCCCTCCGTGTGCCAAAAATAGGCCGCGGACAAAGCCGCGCCCAAAAACGGGTGCCCGAAGTCTGTGGCCCCAAGTTCGTCCAGCGGAAAAATGCCCAAAAAACGGGTGGGCTATAGCCTTGGGGCGTGGGGCTGGCGAAGTTCGTCCGCCGGACTTGGAATGGGGCGAAACTTTGCGTGTCCCCTCCGTGTGCCAAAAACAGGCCGCGGGCAAAGCCGCGCCCAAAAACGAGTGCCCGAAGTACGGGGCCCCAAGTTCGTCCAGCGTAAAAATGCCCAAAATACGATGGGCTATAGCCTTGGGGCTTGGGGCGTGGGGCTGGCGAAGTTCGTCCGCCGGACTCGGAATGGGGCGAAACTTTGCGTGCCCCCTCCGTGTGCCAAAAATAGGCCGCGGGCAGAGCCGCCCCCAAAAACGAGTGCCCGAAGTCCTGGGCCCCAAGTTCGTCCAGCGGAAAAATGCCCAAAAAACGATGGGCTATAGCCTTGGGGCGTGGGGCTGGCGAAGTTCGTCCGCCGGACTCGGAGTGGGGCGAAACTTTGCGTGCCCCCTCCGTGTGCCAAAAATCGGCCGCGGGCAAAGCCGCGGCCAAAAATGAGTGCCCGAAGTCCGGGGCCCCAGTTCATCCAGCGGAAAAATGCCCAAAAAACGGGTGGCCTATAGCCTTGGGGCGTGGGGCTGGCGAAGTTCGTCCGCCGGACTCGGAATGGGACGAAACTTTGCGTGCCCCCTCCGTGTGCCAAAAATAGGCCGCGGGCAAAGCCGCGCCCAAAAACGAGTGCCCGAAGTCCGGGGCCCCAAGTTCGTCCAGCGGAAAAATGCCCAAAAAACGGGTGGGCTATAGCCTTGGGGCGTGGGGCTGGCGAAGTTCGTCCGCCGGTCGCGGAATGGGCCGAAACTTTGCGTGCCCCCTCCGTGTGCCAAAAATAGGCCGCGGGCAAAGCCGCGCCCAAAAATAGCTCCCGAAGTCCGGGGCCCCAAGTTCGTCCAGCGGAAAAATGCCCAAAAAACGGGTGGGCTATAGCCTTGGGGCGTGGGGCGTGGGGCTGGCGAAGTTCGTCCGCCGGACTCGGAATGGGACGAAACTTTGCGTGCCCCCTCCGTGTGCCAAAAATAGGCCGCGGGCAAAGCCGCGCCCAAAAACGAGCGCCCGAAGTCCGGGACCCCAAGTTCGTCCAGCGTAAAAATGCCCAAAAAACGATGGGCTATAGCCTTGGGGCGTGGGGCTGGCGAAGTTCGTCCGCCGGACTCGGAATGGGGCGAAACTTTGCGTGCCCCCTCCGTGTGCCAAAAATAGGCCGCGGGCAAAGCCGTGTCCAAAAACGAGCACCCGAAGTCCGGGGCCCAAGTTCGTCCAGCGGAAAAATGCCCAAAAAACGGGTGGGCTATAGCCTTGGGGCGTGGGGCTGGCAAAGTTCGTCCGCCGGACTTGGAATGGGGCAAAACTTTGCGTGCCCCCTCCGTGTGCCAAAAATAGGCCGCGGGCAAAGCCGCGCCCAAAAACGAGCGCCCGAAGTCCGGGGCCCCAAGTTCGTCCAGCGGAAAAATGCCCAAAAAACGATGGCCTATAGCCTTGGGGCATGGGGCGTGGGGCTGGCGAAGTTCATCCGCCGGACTCGGAATGGGGCGAAACTTTGCGTGCCCCCTCCGTGTGCCAAAAATAGGCCGCGGGCAAAGCCGCGCCCAAAAACGAGCGCCCGAAGTCCGGGGCCCCAAGTTCGTCCAGCGGAAAAATACCCAAAAAACGGGTGGGCTATAGCCTTGGGGCGTCGGGCTGGCGAAGTTCGTCCGCCGGACTCGGAATGGGGTGAAACTTTGCGTGCCCCGTCCGTGTGCCAAAAATAGGCCGCGGGCAAAGCCGCGCCCAAAAACGAGTGCCCGAAGTCCGGGGCCCCAAGTTCGTCCAGCGGAAAAATGCCCAAAAAACGGGTGGGCTATAGCCTTGGGGCGTGGGGCTGCCGAAGTTCGTCCGCCGGACTCGGAATGGGGCGAAACTTTGCGTACCCCCTCCGTGTGCCAAAAATAGGCCGCGGGCAAAGCCGCGCCCAAAAATGAGCCCCCGAAGTCCGGGGTCCCAAGTTCGTCCAGCGGAAAAATACCCAAAAAACGGGTGGGCTATAGCCTTGGGGCGTGGGGCTGGCGAAGTTCGTCCGCCGGACTCAGAATGGGGCGAAACTTTGCGTGCCCCCTCCGTGTGCCAAAAATAGGCCGCGGGCAAAGCCGCGCCCAAAAACGGGTGCCCGAAGTCTGTGGCCCCAAGTTCGTCCAGCGGAAAAATGCCCAAAAAAACGGGTGGGCTATAGCCTTGGGGCGTGGGGCTGGCGAAGTTCGTCCGCCGGACTTGGAATGGGGCGAAACTTTGCGTGCCCCCTCCGTGTGCCAAAAACAGGCCGCGGGCAAAGCCGCGCCCAAAAACGAGTGCCCGAAGTACGGGGCCCCAAGTTCGTCCAGCGGAAAAATGCCCAAAATACGATGGGCTATAGCCTTGGGGCTTGGGGCGTGGGGCTGGCGAAGTTCGTCCGCCGGACTCGGAATGGGGCGAAACTTTGCGTGCCCCCTCCGTGTGCCAAAAATAGGCCGCGGGCAAAGCCGCCCCCAAAAACGAGTGCCCGAAGTCCTGGGCCCCAAGTTCGTCCAGCGGAAAAATGCCCAAAAAACGATGGGCTATAGCCTTGGGGCGTGGGGCTGGCGAAGTTCGTCCGCCGGACTCGGAGTGGGGCGAAACTTTGCGTGCCCCCTCCGTGTGCCAAAAATAGGCCGCGGGCAAAGCCGCGGCAAAAAATGAGTGCCCGAAGTCCGGGGCCCCAGTTCATCCAGCGGAAAAATGCCCAAAAAACGGGTGGCCTATAGCCTTGGGGCGTGGGGCTGGCGAAGTTCGTCCGCCGGACTCGGAATGGGACGAAACTTTGCGTGCCCCCTCCGTGTGCCAAAAATAGGCCGCGGGCAAAGCCGTGCCCAAAAACGAGTGCCCGAAGTCCGGGGCCCCAAGTTCGTCCAGCGGAAAAATGCCCAAAACACGGGTGGGCTATAGCCTTGGGGCGTGGGGCTGGCGAAGTTCGTCCGCCGGACTCGGAATGGGACGAAACTTTGCGTGCCCCCTCCGTGTGCCAAAAATAGGCTGCGGGCAAAGCCACGCCCAAAAACGAGCGCCCGAAGTCCGGGGTCCCAAGTTTGTCCAGCGGAAAAATGCCCAAAAAACGGGTGGGCTATAGCCTTGGGGCGTGGGGCTGGTGAAGTTCGTCCGCCGGACTCGGAATGGGGCGAAACTTTGCGTGCCCCCTCCGTGTGCCAAAAATAGGCCGCGGGCAAAGCCGCGCCCAAAAACGACCGCCCGAAGTCCGGGGCCCCAAGTTCGTCCAGCGGAAAAATGCCCAAAAAACGATGGGCTATAGCCTTGGGGCGTGGGGCTGGCGAAGTTCGTCCGCCGGACTCGGAATGGGGCGAAACTTTGCGTGCCCCCTCCGTGTGCCAAAAATAGGCCACCGGCAAAGCCACGCCCAAAAACGAGAGCCCGAAGTCCGGGGCCCCAAGTTCGTCCAGCGGAAAAATGCCCAAAAAACGTGTGGGCTATAGCCTTGGGGCGTGGGGCTGGCGAAGTTCGTCCGCCGGACTCGGAATGGGGCGAAACTTTGCGTGCCCCCTCCGTGTGCCAAAAATAGGCCGCGGGCAAAGCCGCGCCCAAAAATGAGCACCCAAAGTCCGGGGCCCGAAGTTTGTCCAGCGGAAAAATGCCCAAAAAATGGGTGGGCTATAGCCTTGCTGCGTGGGGCTGGCGAAGTTCGTCCGCCGCACTCGGAATGGGGCGAAACTTTGCGTGCCCCCTCCGTGTGCCAAAAATAGGCCGCGGGCAAAGCCGCGCCCAAAAAGAAGCGCCCGAAGTCCGGGGCCCCAAGTTCGTCCAGCGGAAAAATGCCCAAAAAACGATGGGCTATAGCCCCTGGGCGTGGGGCTGGCGAAGTTCGTCCGCCGGACTCGGAATGGGGCAAAACTTTGCGTGCCCCCTCCGTGTGCCAAAAATAGGCCGCGGGCAAAGCCGCGCCCACAAAGAAGTGCCCGAAGTCCTGGGCCCCAAGTTCGTCCAGCGAAAAAATGCCCAAAAAATGGGTGGGCCATAGCCTTGGAGCGTGGGGCTGGCGAAGTTCGTCCGCCGGACTCGGAATGGGGCGAAACTTTCTGTGCCCCCTCCGTGTGCCAAAAATAGGCCGCGGGCAAAGCCGCGCCCAAAAACGAGTGCCCGAAGTCCGGGGTCCCAAGTTCGTCCAGCGGAAAAATACCCAAAAAACGGGTGGGCTATAGCCGTGGGGCGTGGGGCTGGCGAAGTTCGTCCGCCGGACTCGGAATGGGGCGAAACTTTGCGTGCCCCCTCCATGTGCCAAAAATATCTGCGGGCAAAGCTGCGCCCAAAAACAAGCACCCGAAGTCCGGGGCCCCAAGTTCATCCAGCGGAAAAATGCCCAAAAAACGATGGGCAAAAGCCTTGGGGCGTGGGGCTGGCGAAGTTCGTCCGCCGGACTCGGAATGGGGCGAAACTTTGCGTGCCCCCTCTGTGTGCCAAAAATAGGCCGCGGGCAAAGCCGCGCCCAAAAATGAGCACCCAAAGTCCGGGGCCCGAAGTTTGTCCAGCGGAAAAATGCCCAAAAAACGGGTGGGCTATAGCCTTGCTGCGTGGGGCTGGCGACGTTCGTCCGCCGGACTCGGAATGGGGCAAAACTTTGCGTGCCCCCTCCGTGTGCCAAAAATAGGCCACGGGCACAGCCGCGCCCAAAAACGAGCGCCCGAAGTCCGGGGCCCCAAGTTCGTCCAGCGGAAAAATGCCCAAAAATCGGGTGGGCTATAGCCTTGGGGCGTGGGGCTGGCGAAGTTCGTCCGCCGGACTCGGAATGGGACAAAACTTTGCGTGCCCTCTCCGTGTGCCAAAAATAGGCCACGGGCAAAGCCGCGCCCAAAAACGAGCGCCCGAAGTCCGGGGCCCCAAGTTCGTCCAGCGGAAAAATGCTCAAAAAACGATGGGCTATAGCCTTGGGGCGTGGGGCTGGCGAAGTTCGTCCGCCGGACTCGGAATGGGGCGAAACTTTTCGTGCCCCCTCCGTGTGCCAAAAATAGGCCGCGGGCAAAGCCGCGCCCAAAATCGAGCGCCCGAAATCCGGGGCCCCAAGTTCGTCCAGCGGAAAAATGCCCAAAAAATGGGTGGGCTATAGCCTTGGGGCGTGGGGCTGGCGAAGTTCGTCCGCCGGACTCGGAATGGGGCGAAACTTTGCGTGCCCCCTCCGTGTGCCAAAAATAAGCCGCGGACAAAGCCGCGCCCAAAAACGAGCACCGAAGTCCGGGGCCCCAAGTTCGTCCAGCGGAAAAATGCCCAAAAAATGGGTGTGCTATAGCCTTGGGGCGTGGGGCTGGCGAATTTCATCCGCCGGACTCGGAATGGGGCGAAACTTTGCGTGCCCCCTCTGTGTGCCAAAAACAGGCCGCGGGCAAAGCCGCGCCGAAAAACGAGTGCCCGAAGTCTGGGGCCCCAAGTTCGTCCAGCGGAAAAATGCCCAAAAAACGGGTGGGCTATAGCCTTGCTGCGTGGGGCTGGCGAAGTTCGTCCGCCGGACTCGGAATGGGGCGAAACTTTGCGTGCCCCCTCCGTGTGCCAAAAATAGGCCACGGGCAAAGCCGCGCCCAAAAACGAGCCCCCGAAGTCCGGGGCCCCAAGTTCGTCCAGCGGAAAAATGCCCAAAAAACGATGTGCTATAGCCTTGGGGCGTGTGGCTGGCGAAGTTCGTCCGGCGGACTCGGAATGGGGCGAAACTTTGTGTGCCCCCTCCGTGTGCCAAAAATAGGCCGCGGGCACAGCCGCGCCCAAAAACGAGCGCCCGAAGTCCGGGGCCCCAAGTTCGTCCAGCGGAAAAAAGCCCAAAAATCGGGTGGGCTATAGCCTTGGGCCGTGGGGCTGGCGAAGTTCGTCCGCCGGACTCGGAATGGGACAAAACTTTGCGTGCCCTCTCCGTGTGCCAAAAATAGGCCGCGGGCAAAGCCGCGCCCAAAAACGAGCGCCCGAAGTCCGGGGCCCCAAGTTCGTCCAGCGGAAAAATGCTCAAAAAACGATGGGCTATAGCCTTGGGGCGTGGGGCTGGCGAAGTTTGTCCGCCGGACTCGGAATGGGGCAAAACTTTTCGTGCCCCCTCCGTGTGCCAAAAATAGGCCGCGGGGAAAGCCGCGCCCTAAAACGAGCGCCCGAAGTCCGGGGCCCCAAGTTCGTCCAGCGGAAAAATGCCCAAAATATGGGTGGGCTATAGCCTTGGGGCGTGAGGCTGGCGAAGTTCGTTCGCCGGACTCGGAATGGGGCGAAACTTTGCGTGCCCCCTCCGTGTGCCAAAGATAGGCCGCGGGCAAAGCCGCACCCAAAAACCAGCGCCCGAAGTCCGGGGCCCCAAGTTCGTCCAGCGCAAAAATGCCCAAAAAACGATGGGCTATAGCCTTGGGGCGTGGGGCTGGCGAAGTTCGTCCGCCGGACTCGGAATGGAGCAAAACTTTGCGTGCCCCCTCCGCCGTGTGCCAAAAATAGGCCGCGGGCAAAGACGCGCCCAAAAACGAGCGCCCGAAGTCCGGGGCCCCATGTTCGCCCAGCGGAAAAATGCCCAAAAAACGATGGGCTATAGCCTTGGGGCGTGGGGCTGGCGAAGTTCGTCCGCCGGACTCGGAATGGGGCGAAACTTTGCGTGCCCCCTCCGTGTGCCAAAAATAGGCCGCGGGCAAAGCCGCGCCCAAAAACGAGCGCCCGAAGTCCGGGGCCCCAAGTTCGTCCAGCGGAAAAATGCCCAAAAAACGGGTGGGCTATAGCCTTGGGGCGTGGGGCTGGCGAAGTTCGTCCGCCGGACTCGGAATGGGGCGAAACTTTGCGTGCCCCCTCCGTGTGACCAAAAATAGGCCGCGGGAAAGCCGCGCCCAAAAACGAGTGCCCGAAGTCCGGGGCCCCAAGTTCGTCCAGCGGAAAAATGCCCAAAAAACGGGTGGGCTATAGCCTTGGGGCGTGGGGCTGGCGAAGTTCGTCCGCCGGACTCGGAATGGGGCGAAACTTTGCGTGCCCCCTCCGTGTGCCAAAAATAAGCCGCGGGCAAAGCCGCGTACCCAAAAACGAGTGCCCGAAGTCCGGGGCCCCATGTTCGTCCAGCGGAAAAATGCCCAAAAAACGGGTGGGCTATAGCCTTGGGGCGTGGGGCTGGCGAAGTTCGTCCGCCGGACTCGGAATGGGGCGAAACTTTGCGTGCCCCCTCCGTGTGCCAAAAATAGGCCGCGGGCAAAGCCGCGCCCAAAAACGAGCGCCCGAAGTCCGGGGCCCCAAGTTCGTCCAGCGGAAAAATGCCCAAAAAACGGGTGGGCTATAGCCTTGGGGCGTGGGGCTGGCGAAGTTCGTCCGCCGGACTCGGAATGGGGCGAAACTTTGCGTGCCCCCTCCGTGTGCCAAAAATAGGCCGCGGGCAAAGCCGCGCCCAAAAACGAGCGCCCAAAGTCCGGGGCCCCAAGTTCGTCCAGCGGAAAAATGCCCAAAAAACGATGGGCTATAGCCTTGGGGCGTGGGGCTGGCGAAGTTCGTCCGCCGGACTCGGAATGGGGCGAAACTTTGCGTGCCCCCTCCGTGTGACCAAAAATAGGCCGCGGGCAAAGCCGCGCCCAAAAACGAGCGCCCGAAGTCCGGGGCCCCAAGTTCGTCCAGCGAAAAATGCCCAAAAAACGGGTGGGCTATAGCCTTGGGGCGTGGGGCTGGCGAAGTTCGTCCGCCGGACTCGGAATGGGGCGAAACTTTGCGTGCCCCCTCCGTGTGCCAAAAATAGGCCGCGGGCAAAGCCGCGCCCAAAAACGAGAGCCCGAAGTCCGGGGCCCCAAGTTCGTCCAGCGGAAAATGCCCAAAAAACGATGGGCTATAGCCTTGGGGCGTGGGGCTGGCGAAGTTCGTCCGCCGGACTCGGAATGGGGCGAAACTTTGCGTGCCCCCTCCGTGTGCCAAAAATAGGCCGCGGGCAAAGCCGCGCCCAAAAACGAGAGCCCGAAGTCCGGGGCCCCAAGTTCGTCCAGCGGAAAAATGCCCAAAAAACGGGTGGGCTATAGCCTTGGGGCGTGGGGCTGGCGAAGTTCGTCCGCCGGACTCGGAATGGGGCGAAACTTTGCGTGCCCCCTCCGTGTGCCAAAAATAGGCTGCGGGCAAAGCCGCGCCCAAAAACGAGTGCCCGAAGTCCGGGGCCCCAAGTTCGTCCAGCGGAAAAATGCCCAAAAAACGATGGGCTATAGCCTTGGGGCGTGGGGCTGGCGAAGTTCGTCCGCCGGACTCGGAATGGGGCGAAACTTTGCGTGCCCCCTCCGTGTGCCAAAAATAGGCCGCGGGCAAAGCCGCGCCCAAAAACGAGCGCCCGAAGTCCGGGGCCCCAAGTTCGTCCAGCGGAAAAATGCCCAAAAAACGGGTGGGCTATAGCCTTGGGGCGTGGGGCTGGCGAAGTTCGTCCGCCGGACTCGGAATGGGGCGAAACTTTGCGTGCCCCCCCCCGTGTGCCAAAAATAGGCCGCGGGCAAAGCCGCGCCCAAAAACGAGCGCCCGAAGTCCGGGGCCCCAAGTTCGTCCAGCGGAAAAATGCCCAAAAAACGGGTGGGCTATAGCCTTGGGGCGTGGGGCTGGCGAAGTTCGTCCGCCGGACTCGGAATGGGGCGAAACTTTGCGTGCCCCCTCCGTGTGCCAAAAATAGGCCGCGGGCAAAGCCGCGCCCAAAAACGAGCGCCCGAAGTCCGGGGCCCCAAGTTCGTCCAGCGGAAAAATGCCCAAAAAACGGGTGGGCTATAGCCTTGGGGCGTGGGGCTGGCGAAGTTCGTCCTGCCGGACTCGGAATGGGGCGAAACTTTGCGTGCCCCCTCCATGTGCCAAAAATAGGCCGCGGGCAAAGCCGCGCCCAAAAACGAGTGCCCGAAGTCCGGGGCCCCAAGTTCGTCCAGCGAAAAATGCCCAAAAAACGGGTGGGCTATAGCCTTGGGGCGTGGGGCTGGCGAAGTTCGTCCGCCGGACTCGGAATGGGGCGAAACTTTGCGTGCCCCCTCCGTGTGCCAAAAATAGGCCGCGGGCAAAAGCCGCGCCCAAAAACGAGCGCCCGAAGTCCGGGGCCCCAAGTTCGTCCAACGGAAAAATGCCCAAAAAACGATGGGCTATAGCCTTGGGGCGTGGGGCTGGCGAAGTTCGTCCGCCGGACTCGGAATGGGGCGAAACTTTGCATGCCCCCTCCGTGTGCCAAAAATAGGCCACGGGCAAAGCCGCGCCCAAAAACGAGCGCCCGAAGTCCGGGGCCCCAAGTTCGTCCAGCGGAAAAATGCCCAAAAAACGGGTGGGCTATAGCCTTGGGGCGTGGGGCTGGCGAAGTTCGTCCGCCGGACTCGGAATGGGGCGAAACTTTGCGTGCCCCCTCCGTGTGCCAAAAATAGGCTGCGGGCAAAGCCGCGCCCAAAAACGAGTGCCCGAAGTCCGGGGCCCCAAGTTCGTCCAGCGGAAAAATGCCCAAAAAACGATGGGCTATAGCCTTGGGGCGTGGGGCTGGCGAAGTTCGTCCGCCGGACTCGGAATGGGGCGAAACTTTGCGTGCCCCCTCCGTGTGCCAAAAATAGGCCACGGGCAAAGCCGCGCCCAAAAACGAGCGCCCGAAGTCCGGGGCCCCAAGTTCGTCCAGCGGAAAAATGCCCAAAAAACGGGTGGGCTATAGCCTTGGGGCGTGGGGCTGGCGAAGTTCGTCCGCCGGACTCGGAATGGGGCGAAACTTTGCGTGCCCCCTCCGTGTGCCAAAAATAGGCCGCGGGCAAAGCCCCGCCCAAAAACGAGCGCCCGAAGTCCGGGGCCCCAAGTTCGTCCAGCGGAAAAATGCCCAAAAAACGGGTGGGCTATAGCCTTGGGGCGTGGGGCTGGCGAAGTTCGTCCGCCGGACTCGGAATGGGGTGAAACTTTGCGTGCCCCCTCCGTGTGCCAAAAATAGGCCGCGGGCAAAGCCGCGCCCAAAAACGAGCGCCCGAAGTCCGGGGCCCCAAGTTCGTCCAGCGGAAAAATGCCCAAAAAACGATGGGCTATAGCCTTGGGGCGTGGGGCTGGCGAAGTTCGTCCGCCGGACTCGGAATGGGGCGAAACTTTGCATGCCCCCTCCGTGTGCCAAAAATAGGCCGCGGGCAAAGCCGCGCCCAAAAACGAGTGCCCGAAGTCCGGGGCCCCAAGTTCGTCCAGCGGAAAAATGCCCAAAAAACGGGTGGGCTATAGCCTTGGGGCGTGGGGCTGGCGAAGTTCGTCCGCCGGACTCGGAATGGGGCGAAACTTTGCGTGCCCCCTCCGTGTGCCAAAAATAGGCCGCGGGCAAAGCCGCGCCCAAAAACGAGCGCCCGAAGTCCGGGGCCCCAAGTTCGTCCAGCGGAAAAATGCCCAAAAAACGATGGGCTATAGCCTTGGGGCGTGGGGCTGGCGAAGTTCGTCCGCCGGACTCGGAATGGGGCGAAACTTTGCGTGCCCCCTCCGTGTGCCAAAAATAGGCCGCGGGCAAAGCCGCGGGCTCCCAAAGCCGCGTTCGTCCAGCCGAAAACGAGGGCTATAGCCCGAAGTCCGGGGCCGTGCAAGTTCGTCCAGCGGAAAAAAAATGCCCAAAAAACGATGGGCTATAGCCTTGGGGCGTGGGGCGGGCGAAGTTCGTCCGCCGGACTCGGAATGGGGCGAAACTTTGCGTGCCCACTCCGTGTGCCAAAAATAGGCCGCGGGCAAAGCCGCGCCCAAAAACGAGTTGCCGAAGTATGGGGCCCCAAGTTCGTCCAGCGGAAAAATACCCAAAAAACGATGGGCTATAGCCTTGGGTCGTGGGGCTGGCGAAGTTCGTCCACCGGACTCAGAATGGGGCGAAACTTTGCGTGCCCTCCCCCCCCGCCGTGTGCCAAAAATAGGCCGCGGGCAAAGCCGCGCCCAAAAATGAGCGCCCGAGGTCCGGGTCCCCAAGTTCGTCCAGCGGAAAAATGCCCAAAAAACGGGTGGGCTATAGCCTTGGGGCGTGGGGCTGGCGAAGTTCGTCCGCCGGACTCGGAATGGGGCGAAACTTTGCGTGCCCCCTCCGTGTGCCAAAAATAGGCCGCGGGCAAAGCCGCGCCCAAAAACGATCGCCCGAAGTCCGGGGCCCCAAGTTCGTCCGGCGGAAAAATGCCCAAAAAACGATAGGCGATAGCCTTGGGGCGTGGGGCGGGCGAAATTCGTCCTGCGGACTCGGAATGGGCCGAAACTTTGCGTGCCCCCTCCATGTGCCAAAAATAGGCCGCGGGCAAATCCGCGCCCAAAAACGAGTGCCCGAAGTCCGGGGCCCCAAGTTCGTCCAGCTGAAAAATGCCCAAAAAACGGGTGGGCTATAGCCTTGGGGCGTGGGGCTGGCGCAGTTCGTCCGCCGGACTCGGAATGGGGCGACACTTTGCGTGCCCCCTCCGTGTGCCAAAAATAAGCCGCGGGCAAAGCCGCGTACTAAAACGAGTGCCCGAAGTCCGGGGCCCCATGTTCGTCCAACGGAAAAATGCCCAAAAAACGATGGGCTATAGCCTTGGGGCTTGGGGCTGGCGAAGTTCGTCCGCCGGACTCGGAATGGGGCGAAACTTTGCGTGCCCCCTCCGTGTGCCAAAAATAGGCTACGGGCAAAGCCGCGCCCAAAAACGAGTGCCCGAAGTCCGGGGCCCCAAGTTCGTCCAGCGGAAAAATGCCCAAAAAACGGGTGGGCTATAGCCTTGGGGCGTGGGGCTGGCGAAGTTCGTCCGCCGGACTCGGAATGGGGCAAAACTTTGCGTGCCCCCTCCGTGTGCCAAAAATAGGCCGCGGGTAAAGCCGCGCCCAAAAACGAGCGCCCGAAGTCCGGGGCCCCAAGTTCGTCCAGCGGAAAAATGCCCAAAAAACGATGGGCTATAGCCTTGGGGCGTGGGGCTGGCGAAGTTCGTCCGCCGGACTCGGAATGGGGCGAAACTTTGCGTGCCCCCTCCGTGTACCAAAAATAGGCCGCGGGCAAAGCCGCGCCCAAAAACGAGCTCCCAAAGTCCGGGGCCCCAAGTTCGTCCAGCCGAAAAATGCCCAAAAAACGATGGGCTATAGCCTTGAGGCGTTGGGCTGGCGAAGTTCGTCCGCCGGACTCGGAATGGGGTGAAACTTTGCGTGCCCCCTCCGTGTGCCAAAAATAGTCCGCGGGCAAAGCCGCGTCCAAAAACGAGAGCCCGAAGTCCGGGGCCCCAAGTTCGTCCAGCGGAAAAATGCCCAAAAAACGATGGGCTATAGCCTTGGGGCGTGGGGCTGGCGAAGTTCGTCCGCCGGACTCGGAATGGGGCGAAACTTTGCGTGCCCCCTCCGTGTGCCAAAAATAGGCCGCGGGCAAAGCCGCGCCCAAAAACGAGCGCCCGAAGTCCGGGGCCCCAAGTTCGTCCAGCGGAAAAATGCCCAAAAAACGATGGGCTATAGCCTTGGGGCGTGGGGCTGGCGAAGTTCGTCCGCCGGACTCGGAATGGGGCAAAACTTTGCGTGCCCCCTCCGTGTGCCAAAAATAGGCCGCGGGCAAAGCCGCACCCAAAAACGAGCGCCCGAAGTCCGGGGCCCCAAGTTCGTCCAGCGGAAAAATGCCCAAAAAACGATGGGCTATAGCCTTGGGGCGTGGGGCTGGCGAAGTTCGTCCGCCGGACTCGGAATGGGGCGAAACTTTGCGTGCCCCCTCCGTGTGCCAAAAATAGGCCGCGGGCAAAGCCGCGCCCAAAAACGAGCGCCCGAAGTCCGGGGCCCCAAGTTCGTCCAGCGGAAAAATGCCCAAAAAACGATGGGCTATAGCCTTGGGGCGTGGGGCTGGCGAAGTTCGTCCGCCGGACTCGGAATGGGGCGAAACTTTGCGTGCCCCCTCCGTGTGCCAAAAATAGGCCGCGGGCAAAGCCGCGCCCAAAAACGAGCGCCCGAAGTCCGGGGCCCCAAGTTCGTCCAGCGGAAAAATGCCCAAAAAACGGGTGGGCTATAGCCTTGGGGCGTGGGGCTGGCGAAGTTCGTCCGCCGGACTCGGAATGGGGCGAAACTTTGCGTGCCCCCTCCGTGTGCCAAAAATAGGCCGCGGGCAAAGCCGCGCCCAAAAACGAGTGCCCGAAGTCCGGGGCCCCAAGTTCGTCCGGCGGAAAAATGCCCAAAAAACGGGTGGGCTATAGCCTTGGGGCGTGGGGCTGGCGAAGTTCGTCCGCGGACTCGGAATGGGCCGAAACTTTGCGTGCCCCCTCCGTGTGCCAAAAATAGGCCGCGGGCAAAGCCGCGCCCAAAAACGAGCGCCCGAAGTCCGGGGCCCCAAGTTCGTCCAGCGGAAAAATGCCCAAAAAACGGGTGGGCTATAGCCTTGGGGCGTGGGGCTGGCGAAGTTCGTCCGCCGGACTCGGAATGG